>LOND01029367.1:16301-43591 GCA_014220965.1 Paragonimus kellicotti
TGCAGGTACGCCATTGACTGCGACACACCGCCATCTCGGATAGCGTCTCTAACCAGCGGTTTGAGTGATCACGAGGACCCCATCCAGGCAGGCGACACCTACCCACTTTACTCAATGGAATACTCAAAACCTTAATGTTTTCTGGCCACATTTATACTTGACCACCACGTGGTTTCACCCAACTGTTGGTGGTCTCAGTATATAATGCCCGGTACGGTAAACGCTCAGCTGGCATACGGAGTACGTGACCCAACCATCGCAGGCTGTGCAACGTGAGTAGTTGACCAATTGATCGCGCATCCCGAGCGTTCCGGAATACGCGCCGGCGAACGGCCGTATTGCTCACGCGATCAGTTCACTTAATGTGGGCCGATTAGAGGAGACAACGATGGATGGCCCAACACAGCAAGTCTGTTGACATCTTCGTTGCGAACAGGCCACGTTTCCGAACCATAGAGCAAAACAGAACGTACACAAGCATTATATACTCTTCCTTTCAGCGACAACCGAACGTCTTTTCGACGCCACAGATGACGCAGGTTGGCAAAGGCAACTCGTGCCTTTGCTATCCTCGCTGATATCTCATCAGCAATATTACAAGCTGACGAGATAGTGCTACCCAAGTATGTGAAACTGTCCACAGTCTCAAGTGGATTACCTGCAATAAGAAAGTAGGAGTGGAAATGCCCCAGTCTTGAAGTAACACTTTGCACTTTGAAGGTGCGAAGCGCATTCCATACAAACCAGCCCGGTCACTCATCTTGTTTAGACTCATTAGGTAGAGATGGTCGGTCTGTCTTAATTGCGCCGACTCAAACGATGTTCTAATGAATACAGACTTTAGTTGTTAACCAGAAGGTTGTCGAATCCAGTGTGGGTCCAGCTGTCTTTACTTGGTGAATTCAAACGGAAGAAATCCACCGCGGAGTGTTGGTCTGACAGCGCACAAGGAAAGACTGTATTGAGCCATCAATTTTCCGCGTAACTACTTTCTTAGTCTGGTTGGAGGATCATCATCAACACCACCACTTCAAACGCTCTTATTCCATGCTCGTCCTGGTTTCCTACCAGATCGTTTTATTGGTGATATCGTTTCGATGTTGTTAGTAGTTGCAAATGTGACCAAAATACCTGATTGTTGTTTTTGCAGGTCTACAGTGCGGTAACGTACTACAAGCTCTGATGAGGGAAAATCCCGTTGAACATCCGAAAACCGTTTACGGTGAGTTGTGAGTGAAGTCAATTCACATTCACAGGTGAAAATTTGCATGTTGTTTTGATGAAGTTGAATAAAGTAGGGAGACTGATTTCTCCAACTACCACAAACCAATTGAAAATCACGTACAGCCAACCACAGAAAACCTGAGGCCATACAGATCGCCGAGGCAATTAGATTACAGAAGTTCAATATCAATTGATGCCGATATTGCAAAGTTAAAGTTCTGTGATAATTTGTAATGTAATTGGAAAAGTCCGTAGGTCTGTATAATCGCCAGAAAGTCTCACAACGGTAACAGAAGACAGAACGCGATAATAATAATAATAATAATAATAATAATAATAATAATAATAATAATAATAATAATAATAATAATAATAATAATGCTAAATAAGGGACACATAAACCCTGAAGAGTATGGTTTGTGTGTGGATAACTTGGAGTGAAAAGGGGAACTAATGCAAGAAATGGGAACAGCTTAAATCAACGAGCTGGCTGTGTCGACATTGCACATGAAGCACAGAGTTGAAAGATCGGCATCGCAACATAAAATACACCTAACAACAAAATAAATGTAAGTACGACTTCGCACAGTTTGCACCTTGTGTTTGGCTAACCAAACCACAAAAATGATGATAACAAGATTACCCCAATAGGTGTTTTAATTTGGTTTTCTAAACACGTACATATACAATGCGAGTCGAGTGCATTTAGGAATTGCTGTCAAATGACATGAAAACACGTCAGCCGGGGAACCCACATAGGGAGAAATGTGGATATTGGCGTTAGCAGATCGGCAGTGTAGTGGTTGATGAACAGCTACCTTGGGCTTCAGTGGACGCAACAAGTGAAGGTAGTGTATTTCATATTCTGCAGTGACATGAGCTGTAACGCTTAAGGCGTTTGGAAAATGCAAGACTGGGAACGTTAAACAAATTCGTTTGAGAATAAGGGAGGTCGTTAAACGACGTTAAAGACTATGATTGAGCGAACATATTGCTCGCGATAAGGACGTACGTCCGAAAGTTTGACAGGAAAATAACATCTCAAGATTCAGAACTTATCGTTGCTATGAATGCCTATTGTGCACCAGATGAGGCCGTGCTAAATGTATTGACGAACGAAGCTTAACAGTAACCATAAAAATGTTTCGTTATGCTTTACTTTTGATTTGAGTCATCAGCTAGATGGCTTTAATTGATCCATTACAATCATTGTGTAATATCGTTGATAACGTGAAACAGTTTCTTCTCACATATACTTACAGACTTGCACTGCACCAATGAAGGATGTACGCTCTACGTTTATTTGGAAAAGTCGTACAGAGAAGCATCGAACCTTTGCAAAAAGTTAACCGGGAATCTGCGGTTTCTTTCGATGAATGAAGTAAAACTTATTTCACAATCTCGACGACGGACACTGAGAGATCGCGTATTCATAGAAAAATTTTCTCGTATTTTGCCGCATTATTTGTATCCAATACTTATACGCAAATCTGAACCGTTAATACTACAAGGTGTATTTGAGACTCAAAGTCGACATACCAATTATATGAGGAACATAAATCAATGAAGTTCATTAATTACCAAACATTCAGTTGAACATAAACGTCCCATCCTAAACCTTGCAGAGATTCCGTCATTGCGTCCGATATAGTTGGGTCAAGAAGAACGGATCGTGTCACCATTCGTACACGTGAATCGACCTTTCGTTCTGTGCTAGTACACATTCCCTATATTGACCTCATCGTGACCCATTACCAAGCTAAGTCCTATAGTGGCAAAAAGTCGTTCAGTAAGGCACAATCTTTATTGTCTACCTCGATCGTTCCCACGCCACGCGCGCGCGCGCTCGCGTTTATGAACCGGAATTTCAGTCCACAACATCGCATCGGTTTCCACTCACACGTCGTGTGCACTTCTGCCGGTTTGTGTGTGTGGCCGACGCCTTCTGTCGGGGGTTTTTGCCTGCCATTCCTCGTCCGTTGGTCCGATTTCGTTGAGCGATGGCTCGTCCGGTCGCCCGTGTTGTCCGCAATCCACTCGCTGTGAGCTTCGGACATATCCAAAGGCCATGTTGAGATATTCCACCGCGTGTTGAAATCATTGCGCCTCCGATCTGGTCATCCATCACATTTTGCCTGCCATGTCTCGCCCGTTGGTTTGATTCCCTTGAGCGTTGGCTCATACGGCCGCCCGCGTTTTCCGTAATCTATCAACCATGGGCTTTTGGACGTACCTCACTGTCACGTTGAGGTATTTCCCTGAGAGTTATAATAATCGCACCTCTGATGTGGTCACCCACCACGATATGTGAAGAAGTATAGTATCTATTGAGGGGGTTGGTTAACCAACAAAAATTTACAGGGCTACTTTTATTCGCCCATGAGTGCAGAGAGAGAGAGAGAGAAAAAAAAACGGCATAAGTCAAAACGGTATGGAGGACGCCACACGGGTTAGGTCACAGATCATTTCATTAGAATAATTAATGATAGCAGGAAGAACCAAACAAATTTGGAGTGAGGTGGAGTGTAGACCCAGTAATTATATAAACACTTAACTCATATTCTGGAATGGTGACGACGAGACTGCCAATCAGAATAGGTTATTATGAACGTAGTTTACACAGTGATCATCTTAGGGTGGACAAAGAGGACTGGTATATGTTACGTAAGAGCTTTTGCACCATTGAAAGGCTATCAAAAAAACTAAATAATTGGGAGAGTGGAGGCCAGATGAGCGTACTCTACACAAATGGGAAGAAGGCTGACGGTCCGCCATATATTAAAAGACCTGTCAAGACTTTCGCGGCGGTTAGCATATGGCACTATAATGTGTAATGTGACTGCCCTACGACTGATCGTACATGGCGGGAACCGTTTCAGCCTAAGCTGGACAACGACAAGTAGAAAAGAGTAGACCGAACAATGCTTATAACTGACGTGCACGTATTATATCTACCGCGAGACATCTGGCAGGATAATCAAATGAAAGAAAATTTGGGTTCAATCCCCGGACTTGATCAAGTTATACAGTACTCATGAGCCCTGATACGAGTGTGACTATTCAGAATAGCCAAAACAACCCGTGCCTATGCTTGTGAGTTGTCTGGAGACTGAAATCTTGTTCACATGGTTTCCGTTTGTCTGAAAGACTAGGATGAAATCACAAGACGGAGTTGAGCCATATCTGTACAAGTACGAATCGTCACTATCACCATAGCAGCCATGAGCCTGACCAAAAGATACTGTGGCTCAGACTGCCACTCACCTCAATATCCTAGAAGAAAACGTCAGTAGGAAGGTTGAAATTTTTTTTAAAAAAAAGATTAAGCAGAAGAACTAGAAATGGTATGGATGCAGGTACGCCATTGACTGCGACACACCGCCATCTCGGATAGCGTCTCTAACCAGCGGTTTGAGTGATCACGAGGACCCCATCCAGGCAGGCGACACCTACCCACTTTACTCAATGGAATACTCAAAACCTTAATGTTTTCTGGCCACATTTATACTTGACCACCACGCGGTTTCACCCAACTGTTGGTGGTCTCAGTATATAATGCCCGGTACGGTAAACGCTCAGCTGGCATACGGAGTACGTGACCTAACCATCGCAGGCTGTGCAACGTGAGTAGTTGACCAATTGATCGCGCATCCCGAGCGTTCCGGAATACGCGCCGGCGAACTGCCGTGTTGCTCACGCGATCAGTCCACTTAATGTGGGCCGATTAGAGGAGACAACGATGGATGGCCCAACACAGCAAGTCTGTTGACATCTTCGTTGCGAACAGGCCACGTTTCCGAACCATAGAGCAAAACAGAACGTACACAAGCATTATATACTCTTCCTTTCAGCGACAACCGAACGTCTTTTCGACGCCACAGATGACGCAGGTTGGCAAAGGCAACTCGTGCCTTTGCTATCCTCGTTGATATCTCATCAGCAATATTACAAGCTGACGAGATAGTAAAAGCGTCCACAATCTCAACTGGGTTTTTTACAATACAGAACGTAGGCGTGGGAGGTTGTATTTTGCACTCTGAACGCGGGAAACGCGTTCCATACAAACTGGTGGGTTTCTCATGTTGTTCGTCACGGTCTGTATGAAAAATCTGAAGATCCGTTTCAGTAGGATGGATCCTTTTATCACTTTGAATAGGCCGATAGGTCTTGTCGATAGACTGTGATCAGTCACACCGGTGACAGTATACTTGGAATCCACTTACGGTGTCGAGTCGGCCGGCACATGCAGGATATGCGGTAGGCAACTGACACGGGTATTGCTCATACCCTCTCTGCAGACCGTCACTGCGAATCTGGGCAAGATTGTTCGACATGGAATCGGACGACAATACATCACGAGAGAAACACTTGGTATCTCAAACCAGTAATATAGGTCGCATGAATCACTGTTTCAGGAGTCGGCCTAGCGGCAGTACGTCTACTAAAAAACTAAAATGACCAGCTGCCGCTGGGATTTGACGGAACAACTTAAGATACTGGAACGCTGTCACAGAGAGTATTCACAAATTAACTTAGGTTCATTGAAGGTGTGAAGGAGGCGGATGAAAAAGAAAACATCAAACCACATATGTGTACTTAAGTAAATGAATTTCAATCAGGAGATGGTGGCGTTTTAACGTGACGTGCAAGAGGCATCGACTTTCAGCTGACTTTGGATTAACGTCTAGTTTACGTTAATAGTGAGTCGATTCACGTGGGAGATGTGATTTAGATTGCTGGATTAAGTGAGTTGCTAACGTTCGAAAACATAATGAATGAGAAGTTCTACGGAAACGTGTTGCAAAACCCTGTGTTCTTCTTAGCTGGCAACTGAAGGAGCTGGGGCTGGCAGAGACAACGTGGCCTAACGTATAGCAGCTGTTAAAGAACTAATGCAAATCAGTAGACAAGCTATCCAAGCAGCCACAGTGGTTAGGTCTTAACATGATTAAGCATGTTTGCAACCGGCTGTCTCATAGTCAGCCAAAACTGCAATGTTGAAGCCTGAAAAAGTCTAACTTGGTTAGGCAGAGAATACCTCTCTCATATTGTCATTCTAGAGTCAAATCAAAATGAAATACTTTGCTAATCAAATAGGGAAAATTAATGTATGGAAAATTGTTCAGGTTGTTTGTTGTTTCTTCCGTTTTACCTGCTCACCTAGACAATCTATTACGATACATGGGTCGGTATCCAAGGCATAAAAGCAATTGATACGGAGTTGGACATGGCTTGGATGACGGACATGATGGAATTACCCGATATAGAGTAAGTTATCAGATTCTTTACTAACGACTCGAAAGAAATTTCTAATAAAAAAAATAACCGGTAAACAAATGATTACACTTGGACCGTCTCTCCCATCAGAGCGAGTGCAGTGAAGGTCGTCCAGCCGGCCAGGAAGACCGCGGGTTGACAAATCTTGATAGCTTTGCTCCTGCATGGGAGTAAATATGTGGTGCCCTAACCGGTGGCCTTCCAAATTCTTTGATTCCGTTTATTTCTAATGGGCAGGACGCAAGGTTAGCAGGGTCCTTCACATAAAATTGATGTTCAAAGTAATGTACCATGAAACCTATCCACAAACGCAAAACAAATACGCGTTTCATAGAGGAACGGACAAGACGAAATGTTAGCATGTGCACAGCAGTAGTCTAAAGAATCTGACTCTATATAAAGCTGAGCTTTGCAAACATTTATAAGGATGTAAATTATAGTATAAATGTCTTTTTCTATAACTTTCAGATACTGGCACACCATGGAACCCAACCGTCACCCTATGGACCAGTGTGCGGTACTCCAAGTTTCCAAAGGAAAACGCTGGGTCACAAAGAGTTGTAAACGACGGTTCTTTTTCCTCTGTGAATTTGATCTACGTAACAACGCATTCATTACTTGAATTTCCATACCTACACAAAACACTTGTTAAATAAATACAAGGTGTTTACAGTTCAAAAATATCAGATCGATATAAAGAGAAGCAACGAAGAGGTCAGTATACTGTCATTCTGACGACATAAAACCAAGGAATAAAACATGTTACAATCCAACTCAGTGAAGTATATCAGGACGGGCAGCCTCGAAACGAACGTTAAGGTATGATCGCCATAGTGAGTATGACAACCACAGCAGTTGCTGATAGATAGTACGGAAATTTGGCTGACATAAGTTGAACAGCACTCACAGTTGGTTGGAGCCTTCGCATTACCATAGAGGTTCAGCTAACCCTGTTCGAAGGAGACACTGTACTTGAGTTGCACTCTAACAAACGAAGGTGACTGACCTTTTGCATATGATAAATCGGCCGTACACAACGCGAATTCAACAGGAAAGTGATCAACGCCCCTGTCTCAGAAAAAGCATGATCGGGTTCAAATCCCAGCCAAGGTAAGATGATGTGCATTACTGGCGAGCTCAAACGAGGGCGAATCTCGATAACAGTGCCGGTTGAATACGAACGTTGTAATCCACTGTTAGTAGTGTTTGCCTTCAATAAACAAAAGTCCACTGTTAAAAATTCCTAACCAAAATATCGCTTAACAGGTTCAATGGTTTCTGCAATTTCAACTTGGACGGAAGTCACAGTCTTGAGGTAACCGATTGAAGTAAATAGTAAATCAGCGAATTACCCAAAGGCGAATGTGACTGAGTGTTCGTATACGGCAATTTGGTCAAGTTCAATGACAAGAAAATGAAGAATTGGTCAAAAAGGGTGCTCCACGAAAGCATGGTGGAATTTAAATCCAATAGATAATAACGACAGACGAACGGCAATAGTGTGGAGACTGCGCATCCCAGTGGATTCGATGCACCACCATTCGCAATTGATGGGCGCAAATTCACAGTGATGAAGTCCAGTGGACGAAGCCTAACCAAGCAGGTTCCAGTCAAAATGAATATGAAGAATTGTCAGGATTCATGGCTATACGCAGTCTATCGGGCAGCTGTAAACCTCTTGATTCGGGCAGAACAAGACAGAATATTGAAGGTTTACTCGGATAAAACTGGTTCTGTACATAAATAATAATGGTTAGCAAATTACACAACTTACAACCAAGTGAACTCTGAACACGGAATTTAACCGTCAGCAATTATCAGTCAATAATGCGGTGGCGTAAACAATTCAATGAAGCGGCAAGAGATGAACAAAGGAGAGTTCAAGTAAGAGTTCGTAGTATCAATTCAGAATGTGTTGCGAACAACAATGTGCGAAACGTTTGGCCAGCAATTAATGAAACCAACTTAGGGGGATATATCTAGAAGACAGCACCATAATACGTCCAATGGGATATAGATACAGGAACAGATGAGATGGAAACTATACAGCCCAAAATGCGATCCTCCAGGGTGGCGTTACGTTACCGCACCCTCGTTTTCAATTGTAGTAGTCTGAACATAAGCGTCATTGATTAACGTAAGAATCATCAGACTACGTTACGAACATTACATCTGGCGGGTAACATTACCAGCGAAGCAGGAAGGACGGAAAAACACGCTGCCCAACGACTACACGAAGGTCAAAGCGACAGCCCGCTTAGGCGACATTCGATAAAAATCACGTGGTGAACAAAATGGATTGCGCAGCGATTACACACTGCCATCATCTCACCCATTCCGTAATGTTATACGTCATTCACTCGGGAAATCTGATTATAATAAGAGAGCATACAAAGGTCAGAAATGTCGCCTGAGTCAAGTCAGAGAGACAAATACTGTAGAGCCGACTACATCTATTCATTCGTTGCAACTAAATTCCACGGCTTTGTCAGCTGTTCACAGATGCCTACAATTCTACTCACGACCTGGTCACAAATTCGTCGTGAACACAAGAAGTAGTGAATGCACTATTGCAAAACCACTAGTGGATCGCACGGTTCTTGATGCTCAGCTGAGATAAATGATGATTCAAATACATGGAGGTACTGACCACCATTTAGCTCTTCTAGGCGAGACTGACGTAATGGTGACTGAGCTCACTCCAGTGAGCTTCTTCATCCTGGGGTTAACAGTCTTAAGGCAGCTTAATTGTGCTATTTCATTGAATGCAAACCAAAACAGTGATCCGACTGGAGCGTATCAAACCCAGCTACGCAAATTGAACGTTCCATGGTCACATGGTGCAGGAGGAATGGACACAGCACCAGCAGGACTGCAAGTGCAACTAGGTCCAGTCTTTCTGAAACGCCCAATATCACCTTATGGACTGAGAAGACACGTGCACAGTGCGCCCAATAGGCTGGACGAAGAGAGTGCAACTGCCCAGATTAACTCATCCGTATGGGTCACGCCAATCGTTGTAGTTATGATGATAGAAGGTGGTAAATTCCTGGAATGGGTGGCGATTATAGACTGACGCTCAATCCGAGACTGAAAAGATGTGCACCGACAATCGAGGGGCCAACAACGTAGCAAGGTATTTCGAACAGGGAGCATATCCAACAATCCGTGTATCGCCATTATTGAATAACACAGAGTAAGGATGTACACAAACACAAAAGGAAACGTTGCCTGTAGTCTGGACTGCCAAAAGATTACACAAATATCCGTTTGACATTGAATCAAAAATTGTCACAGATCTGGGAGAGTGGAATAATTTTCACCGCGCGAATACACACACAAATCCCGATCTGCTCACCTGACAAAACGAAGAACAACCCACACCGTGATGAGTGGACGCACATCGAAAGCAAACAATCACATTAACCGCAAAACCACCATTGATATTCGCCAACTGCACAAATCCACGCATGCGCAGCCAAATCGCATGCAATGCGCGCGCCGCCCCGAATCATAGGCTGAACGCATACAAAAACAATGACACCCGGCACGGACAAAGGTCACCCAAGGACGAACGCTACCAAGGCAACGCGCACGTCACGCCACGTAACATGGAAACTCGGAGGTGGTCGCACACACACATGCCTATACCATTGTTTTGACGTGGTTCTACTTATCTCTCACCCCACCTAAGTGGAAGTCTCATCGCCAGATTTACGCATTTGTATCAGTTAGTGTAGGAAAATGAATTAGTTTAGTGGACTGAATCTAGTACCTCAAATTAAAGACACGATGGAACTGTAGCTGAACTCTAAACGTATCCTACGTATTGAACATATGGAACTCCGTTAAACTATTGAGATTTGATTGTTTATATCCCAACATGTTCTTCTCCAGGCGCTATTATTGTGACAGATAATTTGATTGCCTCTTTTTCTGATATTCTAACATTTTTATCACTTTGCAGACGGTATGCCCGTTGGTTCCCGCAGCCCGGTATGGAAGGCGCTAGACGTCTGCTTGAGCACGCCTTGACCAACTGGCCTCGCTGGGTGTCTAAGATTGAGCGATGGCAAAGTCCTATTCTCGAGAACAGGCAAGTGTGTGTTCATTCAAAGTCTGGAAGATCTTTTAAGTTGTGCAATCGTACGGTAGTATTCCGGTGCATTTTGATGTACGTGCTGCATGTGTCATGGATCACGTTGATCATTTATTGAGAGGTTTACCATTTGTGTTCATGTGGCCATCTAACTAGTGACAAACGAGTCTTATGCTTTGCTTTCCGTTTTAAAACTAACCAATATTTGTCATGATAGACACATCCAGGGAACATCCACTTGTAGATGAAGTGGCTTAAATGCACGGAGTAAATCCACCCCAAGCTCTCCTTACCAATGATGGCTTATATACAAGGTGAGGTGACTATGTAATAAACTAACAAAGAGAAGCGCACACAGCTGCTACTAAGTCAGAAACGGTTGTTGTCGTTTGTCTCCTATGCTGAACGTCCCAACTCACACGCGCACACACACACACACACACTTTGGGACGTAAGCCGCGGACGATGACATCTATTGGATGTTGGTGATGTGGGTGTTGTTGTTTAACTGACTCGTCTGTGAAGTAAAGACTCCTAGATGTTTATTAATGGTTCTTGATTGTTAACTACTTCGCAGCGTACTTGGAAGGATATTGTAACGATCGCTCCGACGCCTATATCTTCAAAATACGTGGTCTGCAACAATGGGATTGGTTACATTCTTGATCTGTAAGACCTTAAAATAGAACTCGACTTAAGATCCAAAGTATATTTCCACGACTTGTTTGATTTAATGGTTTTACCGAGCTTATTATGTGGGGCGCTCTGCTTATTGCTTTGTCGGAAATGCAACGCAAACCCTACTTTGCCTTGCCGATTCCGTACATTCGGTTCATAATCGGAAGAGGGTTACACGATCCATCGAAGTGGTTGCAGTAACTGTGTTAATAACACTATTCACAATTCTCCAAGTTATTTACGCCCACCCTGGTATACACGTTGAATCCAAGTCCTATTGTGTTGATCCGACTAACGCCTCAATTTTCATTGACCATGATCAGCAGGGTGAACTCTTGCAATCATATTTTTTCTTCTTCTCATCATCATCATCATCATCATCATCATCATCATCATCATCCGTGGTTCACACACTTAGGATATCCGAGACGGACTTGATGAGTACATTCTGTGACACAATCGAAACATGGCTGTTCTGAGAGAGGATGCGTTTTATTTTTAGCACAATTCCGCTTAAGAGTGTAGGTGGAATCCTACCTTTTGTACGGCGAAGTCGTGACGCATACCAGTAGTAAGATTATCACTGCAAAACCTCTAATTTCTACTAGATTTGTCACAAGGGATATTGATGCCGCCGTCACTCTAGCTGGGTAGTACGTAAATGTGCATATTTGCACATTAGGTTGACTTTTAAGCACTTTGGGGGTATCTCATCTGAATTGTCCCAAGTATCAGTATCGCATGTTGGAACAAACATGCGGTCAGGACTCAATATTCCCGATCGCTCCAAAAAGCTGAGCTGCCCAATTAGCTACCCTGCTAACGGCAATTTTTCATCGTTCGCCGTCAGTGGTGATTTTTCCAATGCTCCCGATTGATTACTCTTTGCTACTGAAACTTTGCAACCTCGATAAACACTTATTCATGGGGGCTGTAGAATTATTTTACCGGACCTAAACTTGACATCAGGATGAAAATGGACAACTGTCAGACTGGCACCCTGCCGACAGCGGCGTTCCACCTGGATCTGCTCTAAATCTTCTGTTCACTCTGTTTGTGTTTTACTTACCCAGTCCTATCAGATCACCGGTGCTGCTGTACGCCAATCGCACGGATAGCTAGCTAGTCAAGTCAAATCAGTAGTACGCTTTATGTATTCAGAAAGGCGATTTTTCAGTTTTTCACATACTCTTGTGTTCAGCAGCTGGAGGACGACTAGCTAGATGTGCTTGAATCTTAATATAATGATAATAATCATGGACCAAGTGGAAAAGTTAGCTAACGGTCACTTTCATTTTTCAGGAAACCGAGGTGCTGGCCTTACTAAACACTTGTGCACTTTACAACCTATATAGTAAGCAAAGCGATTTGGTACACGGTTTTGTACCCAATTCAACTCAACGAAGTAATACGTTTTATGCATTCTGCTGTTCACATGGTCACATTTTTTGGCAAATGGAAGACAACAAATTGGGTGTATTTTCACGCGTCATATAACAATAGTGGTAATCATGGAACTCGGGAAAAATAGGGAAAAGTCCCCAGTCAGTATCAGCTCTAATTCGGTTTCGTGGTTACTTCAAGAATAAGAATGCTGGGTTGGTGTAGGAGTTAAACCAAATAAGGAATAACGGAAAAACAGTAAGACCGGTTGGGCGCAAATAAACGATTTACTTTAAGATGTAGACATACCTATAGAGAGACCCGAATAAAAGGGTTGGGTCGTGTCAGCTGGGAGTTTTAGTGGAAACCTTTCACACATTCTGAAATGATGAGGAACAGTGCAATCAATGAACTGTTCATGGAGAATGCCACTGCAACGGAATGGGATTTGCCAGAGAGTGCAAATCCCCTCGATAAGGAACCAGGGCAAACAACTGGAAAGCAATACATCCAGTCACAACAGGACTGGACCTTGACGCGGTGTGACGGCTTGCGCATCTCGATGACCTTTTTGGACTAAACTGAACGGTGTGGCCACCACACCGACAGAGAGTCACTTATACCAGGCAGGCCAATAGGTAGAGAGGTCTGACAAACCAGTCTCCTGGTCCTCCAGGTTGGGGGTTGGAAGAAGGTTGGCATCTTTTCCGGAAAAAGTACCAGTTCTGGTACATTGCCACCCAACCGCTGCCTTGCGGTACAGGCTTTGGTTGAGAGACCCTAATCGTTCTCCTGTCTAGGTCTGGGCGTCCTGGCAGTATCTCAGCCCACACACAACCATGAATATTCACAACAATAATAAATCCATACTGCATCGGCCGTCTCGCAGTATAAACCGGGTCGCCCTATCTGCTGCATACAGCAGGGTGGATAGGCGAAAACATGCTACTGCTGACCCCTCCCCCACTGTCCTATCAAATTTAGCTCTCAGGCCCCTCCCGACCTCCATTTCTGATAATTACTCTACAGGTCCCACAACAGATGTAGCTAACTGTAGTAACACTGAGCCGGTAAGTTCCGTCTCTTGCCTTTCAGCTTCAGGCCTCCCTCGTCCCTTGCTTAGACCTAGAACGCGAATTAATATAGGTGCCTTCAACGTTCGCACTCTAAAACAGATAAGTCAACAGGCCGCTCTCGCACGAACGCTAGACTCGTTAAATGTTGATGTCTGTCGCGTTATAGAGACTAGAATCCAGGACAGTAGTCAACGTATGGAACTAACAGCACCCGCATTGTCTACCCGATACTGGTTATACACTTCGGGTGACTCCACAGCCGCCGCTTACCGGTCAAGCTGGAGTAGGTATAGTCCTCAGCACGACGGCCGCAGCCGCATTAGTAGATTGGATTCCTGTTAACAGTAGACTTTGTGCCGTCCGCTTGGCAGGTTCTGTTAAAACCAGCTCTAGACGCAAGACTTTCAGAAATTTATTCATTGTGTCTGCTTATGCTCCTACTGACTGTAGTGACATCGGCGTCAAGGACGCATTTTATTCAGACTTGACCGCTTTCGTTCGGTTGACACATGGGTCTGATATAGTCGTTCTGGCCGGAGATATGAACGTCCAAGTTAGCCGCCTTGGTGAGTCCGAATCTCGTTAGGTGGTAGGTTTGGGATAGCATCACATCGCTGGGATAATGGTGGGCGATTGTCTCATCTATGAGCTGAGCATAGGCTATTTTTTAGCCAGCACTAGCCTCAGACATCGTGTGCGTTATTGTTATACTTGGTGCCCACCTTCTCCGAATCAGGCCTGGTCTCAGATAGACCACATAGCTGTTAGTTATAGTGGCGTGGTTCGATTCAGGACTGTCGTTCTTATTGGAGCACATACTTGGATTCGGATCATGCGTTGGTACGTTGTCGTCTTTGTTCTTACTTTTGCTGGGCAACGACAGCAACGATTAGCTGTTGAGAAACTGGCTATTACCATCGGTAAAGCATAAGTACCAAACCAGCTTAGAAAGCTGTCTTAGTAGTTCTCACTTCCGAAGATCCCGATAGCTGCTGAGCCGAGATCTCACAGGCAATTTGTGAAGGAGGTATTGTAGTATGCGGCACGGGGTTTTGTGGGTTGAGCAGACATTTGCTCTCGGTGTGAAATGAAGAGGGAAGTTTATCGACGGTTTCTAAACGTCACTAGCATGAAGTGTCATTTTAGTCAGAGTAATCCCAAGATGTTCAACAGAAAAAAAACTCAAGACAGGGTTTCATTATTTGCCTGAAGCGAGTAGCATGCATTGGAGAATATCTTTCATTGATTTCTTTGCACAAGCAAACAAGTGTAAGCACATTTGGATGTGTTAATCCGGAGATTAACTTGAGAGCTTAGATGAATTGTTCAACAAGTCGGAAGAGGAAAATCTTGTCGGGCGTTTGAAGCTCAGTAAACCACATTATTTACATATTTGATTATAAATGTGTGATCGTCACTTTGCATCGATACGATCCGAAATGAAAATAAGGAAGAGTTGAGGATTGCACCCTGTGAAACACTAGAGCCAGTGATGAGTGGCGATGAGGCCTAATCGCCGAATTGATTAACTTGGTTTCGATTAGTAAAACAATCGGGTAAACAGTGGACAATTGCAGTTTGAATACCAGATCGTTTGAGAACTTGTAGTAACGTTTCTCTGCTGATGCTTCCAAACCCATTGATGTAGTCGAAAGAAAGTGCGGACGACTCTTGATTTTCCATCGTGTGGTGACAGAATGGAATGACCTAGACGGGCGAGAAAATCGAAGGTTAGGCGCGAGCGACGAGCTTCGATTCGAGCAAAGATGAGTTCTTCAGATCCTTCCAGTATAGAAGGTGTGTACGATATTGGACGAAGGTTGACCATTCCTTTTTTAGGATTTGATGTGGCGCGTACTGCACGCCTACTCCTACGTTTGCGTACACCTGAAGACAGCCGTTGTTTTTCGTAACTTCCCTGACGAGTAATTTGGAGAAATGGCTCGGCACAATAGGATGCTTCCTTTCATCTGAAGTGTATTCAGCAACACAAAGTCGTGTTCTAAAATGCACTTCGCTTGATCACCGTCGTGCGATATGATATTTGGGTTTTCGTTCCTTATTCAGGAAGTGTTACGTTTGAGACTATAGTTCTCACAACACTGGTTTAACTTAGTTCATGTTTGCACACATTTTGAATTGTATTACAATAGTCTGTGGTTAACAGTATTGTTTCCGTCCAAGGGAAGACGTTTTTCTTCGCACTACACACCGTACATCTCACTGTTCGTGAAGTAGTAACTTCCATCGTTTCTGGCCGCCCTTTAGCACTCAGTATGTCCTCAGATCTGCGTATAGACGTTGATAAAAGTATACTTATCACACTTTTACTGAAGTGCGACTACGTGTCCTAGTTCATCAGCTCCAAAGTAATGTAAAACCACACTCTTGCAATACCACCTGGTTTTATGTCTAAACTAAGTTGTCCAGATGTAGCCGAGGTGTTTGGAACAGCTGAAAATGCTCGAGAAGGTAGTATTTGATCGCCTGGTTTTTAACCTTAAACCTGACTTGTATACTGTCGGTCACACTCCACTCTTGTCGCTCTCGGTTACTTTGTTCGAACATCTTCCTCGAGCAAAGTGTGTAAAGCTGTTAAGCTATACTGTCTCGACTACAACTGTTTTCTGTCTCGATGAAAGTCTTATTGAAATTTCTAGCAGATATTAATGTTAGACGTTCTCTCGGTCTCCTCATTCTGAATTGTTTCGGTGCTAGTACCTAGATTATTTACTTTAATGCACAAACTTCTGCTGTTGCAGCTTTGTTCAGGTGTTCCGTATGACATTCCTTTCTTCCTTCCTCTTTTCTTTTCACGTGAGTGATGTATCATCTCCCCTGACGCATTTCTTTTTGAGATACTTTGACGGTGATAGAGTTAAAGGTTTTCACTGCAGTGATTGCTTCTCTTGCCCTTCACCGGAATGATTGATCGACCGATCTGTTTCCTATTCTCTCACTTGGACTATTTGTAAATGCTTGAACATTTTGTTTTTGTTCCTCTGGAGTCAAGATTGTTCTTAGTTGTTCGGCCACTCACTGTCTGTTTTTTACCAACAAAATTATTCCCTAGTATCATTCTGTTAACTATCTTGGCGTTATTTTGACTTGCAAATTTACTTGGTCAATTCATTTGACAATCGTTTTTAGTAAGTGAAAAGTTTACCGTCTTCTCCTTTGCGCTCCAGAGCGTCATTTACATTTTGTTCACTGGCATAGCGGTTTACTGTTACGTGTGTTTTCCCATTCTTATTGTACCGTTCATCCTTGTTAGTCTGCACTTGTTCCAAATGATATTATGCCTTTGGTAGGGTCGTTCAAACATATTTTCTTATGTGACCATGTTTGCTGTTCGCTGTTGGCCAATTTTGTCATTGCTAAGTCCTTTGTTGCTTGAGACGCATTGTTTAAGGGAACTCTTTCATCCTCCCATCTGTCTCAATTCATCTTTACTTCTTCCGCACTGCAGAGAAACATAAAACGTGATTTGCACATACGACATCGTCCACGAATTCGGTTATCTCCTAACTCGCACGTTTACTAGTTGACTGTGATTTACTTCTGAAGAAGTTTTACCACTAGACTTTTTGTCCTTAAATTGACACTTCATTCTCATGTAAACGTTTGTATCACTGTGGTTCTACATCCATGCCGAATACACATCCATCGGGTGCATGCAGTTTTTCTTGACTTTTTTAAACATAAATTTCTGTCAGTTTAAACTTGCCACTGTCAGGGAATCCCACTTTCCCTCCAAAAACGTTCTTTTCCCAATGAAGACGATTTTTGCCAATCAAAATGGGTAGAAATTCCAAGAACAGCCTAGTGGTGACCTTTACTATCTTCACCTACTCGACCTTTACTCCGTCACTGTCACTGGTTGCTCGACGACCTTACCTACTATCTTTGGTAGTTGTCTTTCACTCTTCCAATTCGAGAGTATTTGTAGGCCAACGCCTTTATACTTTTCTTCCTGTGATACACGTTTTCAGGCGAAACAAAAGTGACCCTTTGCATTCGTCTTTTGATTTGGCATGGCAGCAATAACCTAGATCATTCTCGCTATGCTTCAGATTCAAGGCTTCCGTTTGTTCATCTGAAGATGGAGAATTCCAGTTCTGCCATGCGCTATTTCATTCCGTTTTTGACCTAATCTATTTTCCCTGGTGTTTACAAGCACCACACAACGATGCATTAGTAGGAAGTCGTTCTGGATGTGATAGCAGACTAGGAAACATCGGTTAATACAATAAAATTGCATGTTAAGAAAATGCCGCCAACAAACACTTCTAATCATGCCCTTGTCTGGCTCCATTAACTGTCTTCAGCTGTCCTTTTTGTGACTGCTTCACAAAATTGAAAGAGAATTTAGATTGCATTTTGCCCTCACATCTACGTCAATTAGTTGGACAAATAGTCGGGGTGTAGTTCCGATGCTTCCACCTTCGTTCGCGTAACTATCTCGCAAATGAAGCTACGTTAAATTGGACTACAGTCTTTCAGGTCCCGCGAAAATGACAATGCTTGCCTGTGCAGTGGTGAACAGATGATTTGAGCAAAGGCGTTGGTTGTGGCGACTGCATACTGTATTGGCGTTTGAAAAGTGAGTTTGTTAGTGTGGTTGCTGTCCCGATGTATGCTCTGATCCAGTTGAGATTACCTCCTTGAATCCAAATAACTTCGGAACTTTTGGTGGCTTTTGTAGGAAGGTCTCTCGCGAGTAGCACTCGTTTGAACAGTTATTACTCAGCCCGCTGCTTTCTGTTCAGCTTCCGAAATTTGGTATTCAGCAAGCACGGTCCTCTAAATTTAAAACTGAGTACTGTAGCTTTTCCCCTACAAAATAGACAGGGACGTCTGTTGAAATACTCGTCGATGGCATTACCTCAGACAATCACTGTGAAAGCTCAGTGTGTGCCACCCTCGCCGCTCATCCGGGACACTTTTGAGGTGTTTTACGGCGTCACATGAGGAGTTTATCGCCTGTTTCAAAGACAAGAGGAAGGTGAGTCACCGATCTTGTGGAATCTGAGAATGATGGACGGGCCACCTACGTCCTATGCAATATCAGTGGCTCCGTAAGCTTTTCCTCTTTCGAAGACCTCTCGCAGCCATTTGGCACTGCACAAGACCTTCGCGTTTCCTACGACCCCAAGTAGACCTAAGAAGCGATGACGGTCAACGATTTGCGAACGTTTCACAGTTGCTGTAGTCAATTGGCTCTCCGCCAAAATCGTTCAAGAACGATACAGACCGAACGAAATCGAATGCATTATTATATCTAAAGCGATTACATGTGGCTAAAAGATACATAGGCAACAGCAAAGAACTGGAACAATCCAGGGATTATCATCAGAATCGAGTATTTTTGTTATGTTCATTTCCTGGTCCAGGTTTGGAACAGGAAAATGAGGAGACCTGACGAAGTTGTTAACAGAGGAGACCCAATTGTGGAAAAATTTTACAGGATGTACTGGCTGGATTCGAACCAGTCGCTGGTTAGTTATCATTCGCCGAAGGAAAGGAGCATATTTTTCTCACAAAGCAATATTGCATGCCGCAGCCGAGCTGATGTATTTTCGAACACTTCGCATTTACAAAACCGTTTAATGAGTGTTGGTTTGGTGTAAGTTTCCGTGATTCAGATTTGCAGACAAACGCTGTCACCCAAACCCGCACGAAAGTTAACGAAACTAACGTATTCGCTTAGAGAGCAAAATTACGTTGAATCCTGCTCATTCATAGGGTCAAGCATCAAGTCTGGAGTGGGATTTTTTTTGGAATATAGACTTATCTTAAAATCACTTGAATAATATGCGAAGATCGTTCGTGGACGCTTTCTGTGTCCTTCGGAGATTTGCTATCTGTACAGTTCGTAAACAGGCTGGTTTCTTACTGTTGTCTTGTTTCCTTTTGGATGAATTGGGACTCATTTCAACCCTCAAAGGTGTTTTTATATGGTTTGTGGAGGTATATGGCTGATAGCTAGTACAAAACAGTTCGTACGTTGTAGAAGTGATTCTTCAGCGGTAGCGTTTCTTTCTATATGGAACATTCTATTCTAAATCGAGTTCATGATTCAATCGGCGGAACAGGTGAAAATTGACGTGCAAAGTTCCATTTGTTTTAATCCAAATACCTGCATGTATGTTTACTTGGTTGCGGCATTCTCATTCAACAATTTTCTTCTTTTGGTCCACATACCCTCCCTACGTTTTCTATGTTGTCTGTTTTTGATTTGAACTTTCCCTCAAACACCGGTTCTTTACGATGTTCATCACTGTCTATTTAACGGCCATCCATGATTGTTCTAATTCCATGCGTTTGACTACTCTTTCCCTAGTCCGGGACTTGCGGCAACTTCCCGCTTTTGTACCCGAGAGATGGAACGTTCATTTTGATATAGCTTTCTTCAGCAGCTCGACCCTGTCTTATTCTTTGGGGTGTGAACCGGATACAGATTCTACGTGACAGATACCACAAACGGTACATCGCAAGCCTCCTGTGAAGACGTCCTACGACTTTGCTGGTTGTGACAGGCTACTCCGGATATGTATGCCGACAGTTATGTATCAATAATTTACGAATAACCCTCTCATATGTAGTTTATGCTCAAACGAATTTCTGTTCCTAAATCACTGAATGGAACTAGAGTCCATCACCACTGATGTGTCATTAGTTTGTAACAGTATTGGATAATTTGACATTTGTGTGTTGCGTAACTTGAACGTCACTCACAATTGATCGCAACCGACTCATCCTCAAATATTGCTCACTAAGTTAATGATTTCGGTGGTTTCAACTTGGCGGGAAGTCCTAGTCGTCTTTCAAGTAGAGTTAACAGGACAGTTACTATGTCTTCCCTCGAGGCGATCGGGCAATCTGATCATTACTCACAAGCGAAAGTGGTTGAACGTTCACATATGATAATTCGGTCGTGCCTAATGTGAGGTCAATGGCGCAGTGGTGAACACGGTTGCCTCATGAAACCGTATCCGGAGTTCTTGTCATGGCAAGGATATGCACTACTGACGAGCTCTAATGAGAGCGAAACTCGAGTCTAGTGCTTCTTTTCGAAAGGGGCCGACTGGATAGTCTATGGGAATGCGACAGCTGCGATCAATTGTGGGTGATGTTCAATCTATATGAAAACCAAAATCCCCTACTACTCATCAGTGTTCGTCTGTTAATTGCTTCAGTATCATCACGAGGTTTCATTCGTATAACGATGCGTTTATTCCTAGTTCGTTGCCGGATTGGTACAAATCGGCTCTGTTCAACGAGCTATACTATTTGACAGATGGAGGCACTCTCTGGCTAGACCCGGTTCAAGTTGGTGCAGTCCACTCGAATGAGACCGACATTATTCCGATCGATTTTGTTCGGATTGATAAAGGGAAGTCCCAGCTTGACCCGCACGAATTGACTGGACGGGCTGGGGCTAAGAACGAGTCGTCTATCGACTGGAAATGGGAGTGTTGGCGGTCGCGCGCACAATTGGCACGTGAGATTGGGTTATTCGCTTATTTAGAAGGTTAGTTGCAGTTCTGTTGTCCGTTTATGTTGTTATTCTAATCATACTTATGTAAGTTGGAAGCAAGTAGTGTAGGATTGTAATCAATTCCCGTGATCAGTTGTGAGTGGTGTTCAGTTTATGTAAAACTACGCAATCTCACCGATGATCAATAGGGGATTGTGTGGTTTTACATAATTCCCCTATTATTCACCGATGAGATTATGAAGTGCTAATCTTTATGCATTGGTCTGTGTTGACTGTTCATTTGTTGGTTTCATACTTCACACTTTAACAGTTGCAAGTAGATGTTGACAATCGATTTAAATTGGGGGAGACGTTGGGAAGTGAGACAAAAACTGCAGAGTGTGAGACGTATACTGGGTTTTAAAAAATTATGGAACATGGACACAATACGAGCACCATTGCGTGTTATGTTTTGCCACGTTTAGCAACCCGACATACTCGTCTTTTGGTTCCCAACTCGGAAGTTGGTGGGTGTCATATTGGAACAAACTTTGACGTCAATCCTTTGATTATCCTAACCAGGACTAGACAATGACCAGTAAACTGTCGCACCCAATCTAGCCCGCAGTAGTGGTCAACTTGTCAAGCGATGACTGACGTATGTGACCTGTACCGATCCAGTGAAACCTGTAAATCTCATTATCTCTAGGGTTCCGTCTGCTTTGCATTTACAAACTGCTGAACTCTTACCGAATGTGGCGATCCTTCAGGTTGATCAAAGTAAGACGTGTGATGTCATGTGGATGGCCCTCTTGTCACTGACATTGTTGTACGCATACATACACATGTACAGAGGACCCAAGTATATGTGTGTACACGTACATGCATATAGCTACGACTGTGTCGGTTGTGTTGATCGGTATGAAGGTCATTGTTTCGCTTTTCGTTTAGATAAGAATTTTCCTGTTGGTTTTTGAATGTTTATACGGTTTACGAGCTTATGACAACACATTCATCACGATGCCGATTGCATCCGAGCAATATTGTCTGGGCTTTGACAGCTTGATGATGTCCAGCCCATGTGTGAAATCCCGTGCCCCATTTTTTTGTTTGACTAACTGATAACTCATCTCATGTTTTTGAAACTACGACGAACGGCCGAATTACTCACGCGATCGTCCTACGTTTTGTTTGGACTGATTGACTGTTCATCTGTCATCAGACACACGTGAAGACATTTCGGACCTGGGTTTGTTAACAGAGCTGCCATCGAAGTACTCGTTAAAAACACAAATAACGTTCAGCATACTACTTACCATTTATGTCGCCAACGGTGCTGTGAACTCCTAAGCTGCTGGCATATCTTTTCTAGATGATCAGATTGTAACTACCTTTCGTGAACTCTAACCTCTTTAAGTATAGTGACTGTGACTGACTGTCTTACTGTAACCTATACAAAGATTTTACTAGATCGCATCGACCAAGAAACTGTGTGCGGAAATGACCTGCATTCTTGTGCTGAAAAGATGCAACCGCTATCTCTCAGCACATTCTAATGTGTATGTGATGAGTTTAACGGTACGAATCGATTTTGTGCCTACACTTACAGCATCCTTTTGGTCATTAGAATTGTAAACGGGAGACCGGAAATATTGACAAATCCATGAAATTCATCGATCAGTTTCACCCGATCAGTGATATCAAATTTTACGTGCACTTGTTTGATTTATGCGGTATTTATGAAATGTCTATACACCGAGTTCATGTTGCCAAGCTAGCGAAATATCCAACTAGCTCCGTGTTCTGCTATTTACCATATCCAATCAGATTGATCTCTATGTCTCATTTTCTGTTTTCCCATTGGTGTGTGTGTGTGTGTGTGTGCATGAGCAGGTCACGAATATCGTATGTTTAATACCGTGGACGTGCATTACTACTCCTCGTGGGCTCTGATCAAACTATGGCCTAAGCTGCAACTGGCTTTCAATTACGATTGCGCGGATCTTACCATCGAAGAGGACCAGACGGAGACCTATTTCATTCATCGCGGTCTCTACGGAATACGCAATGTGGAGTCCTCGGTCCCGCATGACTTCGGCGATCCGGAGAACGAGCCGTGGCGTGATGTGAACGCCTACGTGATGTTCCCTACGGATAATTGGAAAGATCTGAATCCTAAATTTATATTGCAAGCGTGGCGCGACTGGCGGTTGACACAAGATGATCATTACTTGCTCTACATGCTCCCGATCATCTATGTGAGATATTTTCTTGAGGGCCGGTTTCTTATGATTACTATATATATACAGAACGCATTTTTTCCATTTTCCACACAGTATTGCTATCAAGTCGCTTTCTCACGGGCTGAATACCCTATCTGCCCAAACTTTAGCTTAATTGTTTTGAGGGCATTTCATGTTGCTTGAGGGGAAATGTCAACAACTGTTTCTAACTTTGACATAGGATTACCGAATTGAATAAGTAAGTAATGAGAAATAGCACGCTAGTGGTGAAAATAGGAGAAAAATTGTTTCATCATCATCATCATCCTTATAAGCATTGAGTTGCACTCGTGAGTACTATTACCCGGGCTGCCGTTGGTCCTGACAGCAATCCATGAAATAGCCGATCAACAAACAACTACAAATTTGTAATGTTGCCAATTTTATACAGGCTAACTAACGGGGACAACGGTGATCACATGCATTATCTTCATTCGCTGCATGAATGAGCCAGGTCTCTGATCCACGCAGCAAAATCGAGCGTACAACACGTTGTAAGCTGTACCTTCCATCGGCATTCAAATGTCTTTGTGATTCCACGGGCGATTCAAGGTACGGTGAGGATCTGTATATTGCTCGGTAGAGTGTCCTTTCCTATTGCAGCGTGTCAATCACCGGCTACTGGCGCTGCTTATCTCTTCCTTGCATTGCTTTATCAATTAATGTTTTTCCCCATATGATGCTACATCATGCCTCTTTGCACTCCGGCATGATAGCTTGGCGCGACGATCCATCACATGAAACACGACTGGAGTTCACTGTCTGTCGTGGCTGAAATGAGGTGATTGAATAATCCGTTCAGCACTGCCTTGTTGACACACCTTACGTCATGTGGTAAAATAGGATGGCGTGCTATCCACATGTTTTGAACAGATACCTCAAGCTGTTCGATTTTTAAGCGTTGAAGTATCCATTAGCAAATTGATTACCATCACACGATCATGATATTGATTATATGAAATGCAAAAAGGTAAACCGGTGAAGCCGTCGTCCCTAAACTAGACCACTGATACTAACAGCAGCTTGTTAGGCTAGTTCCAGAGGTAAAACGGAGCTCGTTGTAAACTTACCATTTATATCAAACCTCTTCATCATGGAGACTGAGTGTTACTCATCGCCTTACTGTTTTCCCTAAAAACTTCTTCCCCTCGACAATCCAATAGTGTCCTGATTTGCCTGCGTGTAACATGTCGATAGCTTGCCATTTTAGTCTTCCACTCCGTATAGTCTGTCTGCAACTCACCGCAGAAACGTTCGTTCAGTCAACACATTATATGGTCATCGATATCCCTGATTGACTTCAGGTCATGGCATTTCTCATATGGTAGATTGTTTTCAACCTCATGTCGAACTGTCAAATGAGATATGTGAATGCTATTCGCCTGTTATGTTACACTAAAGACCCCTTTTGGCAAGTACTGTTGCATATAACCAACCCCTCAAGCTTACTTAGGCTAAAAACGCTGTATTTGTCCTAACTATTCTGAAATCGATCATTTTAGATTAAATTTATGCTCACTTGTGTCTGATAGTGGGTAGTCATCCAGGACTCACTCTATTACAGCCATACCAACCATGCAGAATCAGAATACGAGACTTGACAACGTACACTGGATATCAGCAACTCAGTCTCTCACCCAAACAAATGTTATGTTAACCAACGATGTGATTAGTCTGACATTCATTCCAATCAGAAAACAGAAACCTATTGATCCAATTTGGCCAAACTACCAACGGCTGAAAAGGCAGGGAAGTGTGACTGGGTAGTAAGATAAAAGTACATTGACCATCTGCATCAGTGGGAGCGCGGCCGCAACAAGCTCGCGTCCCATCGGTACTTTTTAATCAATCCTCTGTTTCCAGCACAGTTTACGCAATCCAGGGCGTGACTGTCAGTACATGTGAATCACCTCACATTAATGGATATTGTTAAATCTTTGACATCTGCCATCCCTCACGTCCTAGTGGTCGCCCATGAATTTTATTCACTAGTAAACGAGTGTACCGGTTGCTAGCATTCCATCTCGTGTTTGGTTGTCGACCTCGGCGCCATCAGATCATTTAAGACTACAGTCAGTGTGAATTCAGATTTCGACAGCGCCAGTTTAAGTCAAAACACATGATGGTAACCGGCGTAACATTTCGTACATTCTGAACTCACATGCCAGCGACGATGGCACCCTTTGACTAGATAGACGACACCACTTACGCTCGTGATTACGGCATTAATTAACACCGGAGGTGGCGAGTATTCGATGGCAGGATCATCTCAACGTCCAAGGTAGGCCGCACGGCGAATTGCGATGTCGGGGACAGCATAGGGCGACCGATTGGGTCGTACGAGCATCCAAGACTGTATGCCGACCAGCGGGCGAGACGTGGTCAGCAAAAAGTGGGGATGGACTGACCAGAGAAATCGCGGGGGCCTGGCCGTATCCACAACACTCGCGAGCGGAAATATTTCTCGAAACGAGTCGTCGAAATAAGCTGTCACAGACTGATAAAATTCGTGAGCGCTCTAGAAAAGTGACGCATCGCTCGCTCGAGACAATGAGATTATGAGATTGCGGACAACCTGAGCGACCGAACGAGCCATCGTCCAACGCGATCAGCCCAATAGACGGGGAATGGCAGGCGCGGAAAACTCAAGACAAAAGTCGTCGGCCACACAAACCAGGCAGAAGTGCACACGGCTTGTGAGCGGAAACCGAGTGTGTGTTGTGACGGGAATTCTAATTCACATACACGAGCGCGCGTGTGGCATGACAACCAACGAGTTGTGCTTTATTGGACGCCTTTTCACTACATTATGTCAAGATATATTTGTTTGAAACAGTGCGAGCATGTATAATGAGTTCTGTTTTGAAGGCACTGTGGAACTAATTGGACATCATCGTATCATGAATGACATTGATAGTTATTTGCTTTTTTGATCGACGCTTTCGTTGCACAAACATGCAGCTGTATGAGGCTTTTGAGTTGATCTGCAACTATCTTAATTTGAACAATATCCATCGGCCTGTAAGTTCTGGCTGCCTAACAGAGCTTCAGACTTGTACACATGGATAATTTTGAAACTGTGCGTGCACATTGTACAATTCAACTTTAGAATCTAGATTTATCGTCAAAATAACGGGGTTGCCGTGACTAGTCCACTGAGACCCTGATGGATTTTTTATAGTACACGTAGGGAACAGCGAGGGAAACGTATCTCTATACGAATGACACGTGAACGGGAGTAGAACCCGTTATTGCTATAATGAGTTTGATACATCTAACTGTTAAGTCCACAGTGGAAAAGGAATAGCCAACCCAACTCTCTTACCTGTTTATTCTGATATGCCAGAGGTTTGAAGGCCATTGTACAGAAAATCCATGTAGACTGTTCCGTACAGTTGTGAAATACATTCTGCGAATTCCGTTTAACGGAATCCATCAGATCTGTACAGGTGATGCATTGTCAAAAAGAATTACAGCGCCATTTTTCACGTTGAGAGAAAAAAATTTGCCTCACATTGTTCATTAAAGTATACCAATTGTCAAACGATAAAACTCCGCATAGAAACTAGTTTGGTCAGAAATCTCGCTTCTAAGTGATCAATGTACCGAACAACGAATGAATGCTATTGTTTGCAGGACACTGCATATCCCATTTTTCTGTTCTGTTACATGTACTGTCTATTTGTTATCTGTCAGAAAGAGGAATCAGAACGATTCTGTCACATCCCATGTGTATTTACAAGTTCGCATGTGCCCACTGTGAGAAGAGTAACCGGCCAACACAGTTTACA
>LOND01029367.1:43691-57942 GCA_014220965.1 Paragonimus kellicotti
GCAAACCACGGTCTCATCTGTTTACAACCACTCGCTCGAAACCGAGCCCAGAATGATCATCCCCGAAGCCTTCAGTATTGTTCACGAACGCAAGAGAACGCATCTTGAAATTTTCTTAGGCACTATCAATTAGACGCATCTACCTATGTCTCTCTCTATGTTCACAAATAGCTCGTGTTGATAATTAGGTTACGCTATTGAGTGGACCATACTCTGAACTCGACTTGTCTAGATGGCCGATCATCCAATATTTATTCCCTTTACGCTTGTGTTTCTAATTTCCTTCTGTCTCTCTTCGTCTATGTTTGTTCCTTACAATCAAGCTGCATGTGTGTGTGTGTGTGTGTGTGTGTGTGTGTGCAGACAAAGTGTAAGAAGTGTTATGCCGATTAATGTTACACGATTAGCCTCTTTTGGTTTCGAACTGCTTTGAAATAGGGTGATGATTATCTTTGTAGTTCTGTTGGCAAGATTGGTGTGGATCGCCCGTAGTTGCTTGGTGCGTCCAATTATTATTATTATTATTATTATTATTATTATTATTATTATTATTATTATTATTATTATTATTATTATTATTATTATTATTATTATTATTATTATTATTATTCTAAATTGACTCAGAGCGTTGCGAATCAGTTTGCTCCTGTCTCTTATACCTCGATTTTCTTGTAATGGTCGGCTGTATAAGGTGATCTTTTATTTATTCTATCATCCTGTGTTGATAAGTGAACGTAACTTTAAATATGCTCTATTCGGAGTTTTATCGACCGAATAACTTTTCTACTGCTTGTCTGCGTAGCAACATTTCGACATGATTTTATCTCGGAGTGGCCCATCAATAGTGATAGTTAGTTTAACTAGGAATATCAGTTAAAAGTATAGTTTGGTGCATTATCATTTCGAATTTATACTTTTCACCCGTGCGTACATTAATTTTTATGCAGCGCGTGATTCGTATTTGTCTAAAGGCGTGGGACTTGGACGGAGATGGTATAATCGAAAATTCCGGGTTTCCTGACCAAACGTTCGATACATGGACAGCTTGTGGCATTAGGTGCGTGTTATCTGTTTGCTACTCTTTTGTGTTTCCATATACGTACGCACCGGCACTCTACAATCGTCTCTGATTTCCGGGTTACTTGTGCACATTTTGTCTCCAACTATCCGCGCAAAGGTAAATCATTAATTGGATGCCCTATCGCGGACACTGCGGCTGTGCGTTCCATACATCTAGGTTGATGAGTACGCTGCACTTATGTTGCCTATAACCTTAGCAAACGAACCATACTTGATTCAGTGAGCTTAAACTATATAAGAATGCAAAATGTCGCGTAAAATCAGCAGTCACGATCATAAAGGGCTTAAACTGGAAGAAACTGTCAATGCGAAGCGATTCGCTGAAAACTCTACCAATCAAAAGTTGGTTACTCGAGGTGACTGGCCCGTCAGATATGTAACCCATCGGAATGATGCTCAGGTGTATCGCTGTGTTCGTTATGAGGAACACTTGAATGAAACAAGCTGTTTCTATCTCTGTTTCCGTAAAACAAACGGAGCCACACCAACTGTAACATACAAGCCGGCCGTTTTTACTCTGATTGTCCGTTACACTGCGGACCAACTTTGGGGCAACGTGGAGACACCGGGGACAGCGTTCTTCCGAAGGAGGGGTTCCAACAACAATCCTGTAAAAGGAAACAATACACAAGCATGAGCCAAAGGCCCAGTAAGCCATGCACACGACTTACAAAACGGCGTCAACAACACAGCAGCACGCTCCGTCACACAATTCGAAATTCAACTTGTGCGCGCTTGCTGGTTTCGACCGCACGTTGCACAAGTAACGGGAAAAAGCTCACTCTTAGGGACAAACAGGTCAGTAAACTGACCGATGAATTCTCGGTAAGATCACGAACTGTTAATTAGGGTTCCGGGATTCGAGTGATTTCAAAATGACCATCAGTCACACTCGACCACAGCTTTTGCATTCAGATAACCTTTTGGCTAGCCTACTTGGAAAGAGGGTACATGCCTTGGGTTTCGCTCTTATTAGAGCTCATCAGTAGTGCATATCCTCATCCTGACTGGAATTTGCACTTCAGTCCTTGTGTATGTAAGACGAGCATTTTAACTACAATGTCGAAAACCTCACAAGTGTGAAGTGAGTGCATTTAATGACGCGGGACAGTGAAAGCCGTAAGGAAGCTGTCTTGCTGATGACGCCTTACTTTCACTTACAGCTCGGTTGTTTGTTTGCAAGGTGTAGGCACCTTGATGTTGTATGCTTCGAATATAAACAAAGTTGCTTTTAATAATTAGATCCCCTTTCTTCCCCTCTCATTTTTTCTTTATGATGATGATGATCAGTTACAGTGCTTCGGTTGGTTCGATCGGATAAGCTTATGCTACCTCTACTGTCTCATGCCCTTTCAGTCATTGCACTGCTCGTTAATTGAAGTCAAGCAAGATGACGGTAAAACACCGGAAGTTGTTTATGCAAACACCTGTTACGTAAACTAACTTATTCCCCTAAAACGGTATCTATCGAATCAAGTAGTATGATGCATTGCCAGTCAGTAGTCTGAGCCAGCTTACGGCTTTTATAGTTAATTATCGCGCAGTTGAAACATTTGGGATCGGGTGTCTGCATCTTGTTTCAACCGTGGTGAATAGCCAAAATTAAGACAACGTTTGACCGAAGTAGATGAACAACATTTTTGAGAGGATGATGAAAATCTGCCGTGATTTATCCTCCTATTCAAAATGTATACAATCGATAGCACTTTATTTCAGGTATCTTTGAATATCGGTCTTCGTGCCATTGAGTTTAAACTCTTTACTTGAGACTTACAATTGTCGCTGGTTTCATGCTAAGGGGTCTGGGCTTGATGTAACACAGGCAATCCATCGGCGTTGATTCGGGGAATCTAGGTGACCGTTTTACGGGTCTCGACAATCCCATCCGTGCTTGTGAACAAGGGAATAGACAAAGGAGCCAATTGATGTTAATTGACATCTGGTCCAAGGTGGTTGTTATTCACTCTATTAACTACAGTCACTCACGCTGTTTCGCTTGCTCTTAATGCCCCTTCACTTGTCGTCATCTTTTCCCGATAATCTCGAATATCAACGATGATGTTTTCATACTTTCATGTCGAATCGTTGGCACACTGTTTTCCCCGTCCTAAATGAGTTACGTAACAATAGGAATGTAGTATCATAAGCATAGTCTATATGTGGTCGAGTTGGATTTCGTCACTTCGCATGTTTCGATTCTTGTTTTGATCAAAAGTTGACCCTTTCCAACTGACGTATTAGTTACGCCTGGCTCTCCCCCTGTAATGAAGCGCTGTATCATATGCTAAACATAATACTTCAAAATTGTTCCTCCCTCGGTTTGCACTTCTGGATGAACTGATTTGATGCTTGATGTGTACTTTTACCCTCTTTTATGATTGCACTGTTTAATGTAGTTTCTTTCAGTCTCCTATGGTTGTCAGAAGCACTTTCTAGTGCTCCACATTTTTGTTGTTGTGTTTTTCATTTTGCTTCCACTGCCTCGGTACTTCACCGGCCATCATTTTGCCTGCCTCTACTTTCCAGTGCTTACACCGGTGGGCTTTGGATTGCGTGTTTGTACGGCGCGCACGATATGCTGGAATATGCGTTGTCGGCTAACTCGCCGTTTGGAGCCTGGCTTCACCGATCTCATGATGAGACGGGGACCCCATGGACACAAGTGAAAAAAGAGTTACTGTCGGTGCTAACCGGTGCCAAACTGGCCTATAATCGGGCTCTGTGGACAGGTGCGTTCCACCATGGCTGATCATGGCTTCATAGGGTTATGTTTTTGTCCGATGACCATTTGTATGTTTGTCATTGTTCCAGAAATTATACGAACTTCCTATTTTTTTCTGGGTTACATTCGTCAATGTAGATAATAAAAAAGCTGATTTTCCTACTCTTCTACCTATCTGAAGTCATCGTTCATCGGAATACGTGTAGATACGTCACTGTGAGGGACTATAAAACGATCTACACTATCGTAATTTATTTGTAGATTGAACAAATAACATCGCTTACTGCTGATTCATCATTTCTCACACTTAACAGACATTTGTGGAACATCTTCCTGTGCTATTCAGTTTCGCAGTGTAGCTCATGAATTGCGAATCTTCTTTTTGACATAAGCTACAGCTATAAAGTCAGTGGCGAAACACATTAGTATGACTCTTGTAGCTGTTTATCACGCTGACGTCTGCCACATTTACACCATAGGCTAGATGGGACCCGATGCAGAATGTTATTTAGTTGGCGTCAGTCAACTAGCATCGTGACCTGTTGCTTATGTATCCCTCTTGGTTGATCTCAGGTATCGAGTTTTCCCTGGCTGTCTTGTTTCGTAGACGACTTACGGGTAAATAACTCTGTTTACTAGTCCGGCCCTCTCTCGGTGGTCCTGAATGTGTGCAGTAGGATGTGGTAGGCATGGAAACGATCCACGTCGCCACTGTTTTCCCACTTTGTATGCTGTTTGTTTTGGTTCGCACCATGTTATCTGTGAACCTGGCTATAAAAGACACGTTAATCATGTGCTGTCTGTCTAAACTCGCGTGTTTTGCTCATCACACTTGAAGGTCATCCATTTTGTAATCAACTCAAACAGATTTTAACCTCCATTCATCGCATTCCCATAGACTGTTTAGCCAGTCTCGTTCAAAAGGAAACTATACTCGAGTTTAGCCACTGTTAGAGCTCGTCAGTAGTGCATATCCTTGCCACTGCCAGGACTAGAACTCCGGTCAAACTTTCATGAGGCAACCGTGTTCGCCGCTGCGCCACTGACCTCACATTAGATGCAACGGAATTGCTATACGCAAACGCTCAGCCACGTTCGTATGTGAATAGTGCTCAAATTGTGCGTTTCGAGGAAAATACTAACTTTCCTATTAACTCAAATCGATGACCCCACACTCATATATCTCGTCAAGTTGAACTCAGATTATGATGTCAATGGTTGGAGTTAACGGTTCAGTTGCTGCCTCTTCTTACGTTGACTGGCCAATCTGAACAGTATTCGCAAGCGACTTTGGATGAGTGCTTGTATATGCTACTTCAGTAGTGCTTAATGTGAGGTCAGTGGTACAGTGGTGAACATGGTTGCCTCATGAAAGCGTGGCCGGAGTTCTAGTCCCGGCAGTGGCAAGGATATGCACTACTGATGAGCTCAAACAGTGGTGAAACTCGAGTCTAGTGCTTCTTTTCGAAAGATGGCTGACTGGAAAGTCTATGGGAATGCGACAGCTGCGATCATTTATGAGGTGATGTTCAACTTACACTCGTTTATTAAAAGACTGCAAGCAATTGCTTGGTGCTTTATAAGACTAGTTTGCTTTGAATGCTGGTATGCTGACAACCTCTTACTTATCGATTTTATCGATCTACCATAAGTACGGTCTAATATGTATCTACATGGAGTGTAACATACAAACCGGCCGTGTTTTTACTTGATTACCCGTTAGACTCGTGGATCCAACTTTGAACAACGTGAAGACACCAGAAGACAGCGTTCTTCTGAAGTAAGGGTTCCAACGATAGTCCTGTAAAAGGAGACAACAGAAACAAGCATGAGCCAAAGGCCCAGTAAGCCATGCACACGACTTACACAAACGAAAACCGAAATGGCGCCAACAACGCAGCGGCATAATTTGTTACACAATTCAAATTCAATCAGTGTGCGCTTGATAGTTTCGATTGCGCCCTAGAGGAGTTAACGCCAGGTCCGATCTTTGCTACCCGACGATATCGTGCTAGTATACGGTGCTATGCATATCATTTTTGATCGCATCTGTGTGAAATTTGTTCATATTGCTCAGCAGTTGTTTTACAGAGATTTTGCCGAACATCTTTTCCTAAATGTGATTTATGACTGCAACCAGATGCGGGAATTCTGACGTAAAATTGATCCATCCATGTTTCTGGGAAAACAAACACTTCGCAAACCTAACTTGCCACACGCGAAACGATCCAGTTCCGTTCTTTGTTAGTTTCCTCGTCCGTTTTGTTTCCTGAATAAAAACAGTTACTATCGTCCTTTCACTTAACCTAGTCTCTGTACTATTATACTACTCAGGTTCTTACTATGCTTATCAGAACACTCGCTCTGGTAATCACGATTCTATCATGGCTGCTCAACTATGTGGCCACTGGTTCCTACGGGCTACGGGAGCTCCAGCTGATGCTGTGAGTTTACTCATTTTTCTTACCGACTCTATGTTCTGACGGAATTTGAACTGGTACAGTACCAATGTGCCCCACTCATCTGGAATGCGCTTGTCTAATCTGAAACAGTTGTCGAGTGTCCGTAAACCTGCACAGTTGAAATTACGAAACGCTGTAGGGGGAGTACGGCCGCTGTGTTCTCTGGGCGCACGTCGCTTCCATGTCATTTCTGTTGTTGATTCATGTTCCAATGTGGCACTGTGTTGGTGGAAGCCTGATGTACCCCATACTGACTATCTGGTTCAAACAGTCCACTGTAGTCCACGCTGAACTATTTCAAGTTTATCCAGGGTGCAATAGATTGTCAACTCACATATAGACCGTTTTGCTTCATATGTTATCAGCGGTTTCTGCGCATTCAGTCAGATCTCTGCGATTACAATCCCTTCAGTGTCTTTTATATACAGCTAATATGACCCTCATATCTAGCATGTAAAACTTGCTTACTCAATGGCTTTATGTTTAATTTATGTTGTAGCCAATTATCCCAAACTGCAGGTCGGGTAGATGGTGACCAGGTGTAGAGAAGTGAGGGCAATTACCAGAAGCTTAGCCATACACATATGTAACACAGCTTAGTATGGCAGTAAGGATAGTGTTACATAACATGGAATGGAGAGGTAGAATGGCGACTATTTCTCCACACATTTATGACTCAGTGTCTTTTACCATAAAGGTTCGGAATCTTTGAATCCTCAACCAAGGAGACATTTTTGGATCGATGGAAACAAACTCCAACATCAATTGCCTCATTTCTCAGTATCCACTCATTATCTGTTCACAACACCACCTTTCCCAGTCGATTACAGATTTCGCAAATAAGGTTGAACGAGTGAAGCAGTGGATTGACATAAGACACACATGTTCGAGTCAACAAACTGAATGATGTGAGATCACATTGGTATCGAGGTAATCAGGATGCCATCCCTGAAGACCTTGTGTCTGTAAGTCTCGTTACTCACATGAAAGTCCCACGATACGCTTGCAGTCGTGTGTAAGCGATAGCCATTTAAGGTGGATAATCGACGAACGTCATCCGTTAGAGTAGGCCAAATTTTGTAACCGTTTAGCAAGAAAAGTGCACGGATGTAGAATCCACCCGCCCTTTCGTAAAAAGGTTTGCATTTTACCATCGCCCCAGATAGCGCTGGCTGAGAAATTTCAAAATGTGACTGCCGATGGTTTCACCCACACCTCCAACAAACTTTAGACAACAACTCAAACAGACAAAATTATCTACCATTTGCAACGTGCTCTCATTCGAGGTGAGTGCAAACCTTTGTTAGCCTTGAACATGATCAGCCACAACGCATCGCATTGAGCTTCCAAACTGGACTATGACTAGGGACGTTGGGGGAGATGAGGACTAGTCGGGTTCAATAGAGTAGATGTCACTGTTGTTCGACTGAATTATCTGTGAAGTGAGGACACTTAACAGAGCGGGACAACGAAATCAGTTCGGGGCTTGTCTACTTCTGACTTTTTAAAGCACTGAGTTCCCTTGATCCAATTCGTCAAAACAGCAAGAAGACAAACATTGCGGGATGTTAACATTTCGATTTATCTCGTCAGCCGCATACTAAATACAAACAGAATATATAACAAAGGCGCGTGGCAACAATAGTTGAACAGAGTGAATTTTGGGTCAAAAGGCCGTTACCAGGGGAGGTGGACGGTGTGAACCATCAATTTTTGCGCACACAACACTGGCTTTCTTTGTTTGATCAGTACAGCTTCACTGATGGCCAGAATTTTGGGGTTTGGGTGCCGTAGCAACACAGTGAACGACCTGGTTGGGTCGACGTTGTGACCTGTCTCCAAAATGTGCTTCGCAATTGACGACGCCGGGTTTCGCGTTCGGTTGCTCCTTTGACTGTCCGTTCGCTCAGCAGACTGAATCAACCATTTTGGGAGGTGTTCGGCTATACGTTGACGCAAACACCGGTCCGTTCTGCCGATATAACTGTCATTGCAACTGCAAGTGAACTGATAAACGACATGTGAGACAGAATAGTTAGGTGTGTCACGTCTAGCGTTTCCATAACTAACTCCCCGAGTTGATGATAAGAGGCGCAATTCAGCTGCAGGGTATGTGCGATTCACAGCTGACTGAAGCTGATGACGCAGTATAGTGGACAAATAGTCTCCCCTGAATTGTAGTTTTATGAACACCTCTTTTTTCTTTGCTGTGTGAACTGCAGGTCTTTCTGTTGTTTTCTTGCTATGAACTGAGATAAATTTATCCGGATATCCGTTAGCAAGTAATGCGGTTGTTAGGAACTCTTCCTCTTGTATCAGCTGGTCATCTGTACAAATCCGTCGGGCTCTGTCAAACAATGTTTTAACTAAACCACGCTTGTAGACCATGGGTGCAAAACTGGAAAACTGGAGGTATTGGCCGCTCCAAGTGGCTTTGCGATAAACTGACCGCTGAAGCGTGTCGTCAAGGCGCCTCGTAAGTAAAACGTCTAGAAAAGCCAGGCTTCTATTCGACTCAGTTTCATAAGTAAGAGACAAATTTGGATGGATGGAGTTCATAAAGTTAAAGAATGGAAGAAACTTGTCACTCTCAGTAAAAATCAATATATCATCGACGTACCTTTTGTATAAAGTAGTCATGGAAATCTTATCAAAAATTTGTCTTTCAATCATTCCAAGAAAAACATCTGCTAAGGTTGGGCCTAGTGGGCTGCCCATGGCTACCCCGTCAATTTGCTTAAAAGCAACTCCTTCGAACTCAAAGCGAATGTTTTCTGTACACAAAAGAAATGAGATCCCTGAGATACTCAAGAGGAAGAGGCAATTGAATATTCTGAACTGAAATAAAATCACAAAGAAAATTTACAGTCTCATGCAGGGGAACATTAGTGAATAAAGACTGCACATCGATAGAATACATTGTTTTCGAACTCACGGAAACCTCCTTTAAGACGTTTACTAACTCGAATGAGTCCTTGACGCAGTGTGGTGACAACAATTTCCGAACTGGGTTAAGTACATCAACGAGCCATCGAGCGAGCTGGTGGTAAGGTGAATTGTCCATGCCAAGATGGGGCGTAGTGGAACACCTTCTTTGTGTATTTTTTTTCTGACTTGCCACTCAGCTGTCTGAACGCTTGGTTTGAACACCCTGTTGTTGCTTACTTTGGTATTAATCTATAAAAAAATTTGTAAGTCAACTTTCAATGCATTGTCCTCTTCTGTCTCAATGGAAGGTTGCTTGTTTTCTGCGGTTACGTCCCAGTTGCACATTTGTACTGAGCACTGACGTGTTACTGTTATTGGTATTAATAGTTGGGATATCCCTTCCGTATCTTTTATAAAACAGCAGTCGAAAACTATTACCTCGGTCTTGAATTTAATTTTTGAATAAGGCTGAAAATTTCATGTCTTTGTGTTACACTGACAAGATTCTAAATGTGAATACAATGCATGTTCCGGATCCGCGATTAGGAGGCTTTCCTTTGTCCTTATTTTTTTGTCAACTTTCCGGATCGATTGAAGGACGATATGGTTAGTTTCTATAAGAAACACTAAATTTGATGTGTCATTCCTGTGGACTTGCATGGCTTGCATTCTGGTTTTTATTGAGGTTGTATACACTTTTCCCTACTCAACCATCTCCAGATTTTACCGAGCAATCAGGTGTTGATCGCATTAAAAACCATACAAAACGTGAACTGGCAGTCAATCAAGAAAGGTGTTGCTGGAGCCGTCAACGGTGCCTTACCCGGTTCGAAGCAAGATTTATCCAACGTTCAAGCTGAGGAGTTTTGGGTCGGTGTTAACTATGCGATCGCGTCGACAATGGTTATGGAGGTAAGCGACTACATTATGTATATCTCAGCGTAAACTTATGGTTTTCCGTATGCAAACGTGGTTGCCTATTAGACGTGCATAATCGGTCACATTCAGCCGTCATTTTTCGATGAGAGTTCGGTCAGTCATGTCTGTACTCGAAGAGAACGCAGACCACACTTTTACATAGTTTCTATAGCGATATACTGTCAAGATCAGTCACATACGGGATACGCTGTGCCTGTCGCTAGTTGTGTGGCTTGAATGGGGTGTTGGAACGTAGCACAACAATGACTGAACGCTAAAGCATGAATGCACACTCCTCGCAGTTGAAAGTCACTGGGTTAAGAGCCCCAATATCTGTGACAGTCATATGAATAAAATAGAGCTCAGAACATAGGAAACAACCCAAATGATTGTAATTTGCATTATGAATTTCGAAAAACTTGAACAAGCTGCTGGCTACTATCCAATAATGGTTATGTTCATCTTTTCGTAACGTGCTGCACCATAAGTATTTTATACTGTTTGTATGACAGAAAGCAGCACACTGATTCACATTTTGGAAGTAGCAAAATCGTCATACGAAATTTACGGGGAAACGAAGTGGACCCTAAGCGTCTCTGGTTCACAGTATAGTATGAGGTAAAACGCTCTGCTTTGACGAAATCAGACGACAAGTTTTGCAAGATGATATTATTATTTCGTATGTGCTCGTCAGTTGCTACGCATAACAGTGGTGAACGTCAAAAATATTTAAACGAATTAAGCTCATAAGTCAAGTCATTGGTCAGAACCATGGCAGACGGAGGTTCAAGGTCAACAGCTTTTGCACACAGAGGACTGGTTTGCTACGCATGACAAGCAGCGCCTCGAGTGACTTAAGAATGACAGGCTTGTGATGACGCATCAACACACGGAAAGCGTTTGTCGGGTCGACCACATGTCCGGTCTCCAGCAAGTCGGTCCCAGAGAGTTACCCATCACGACTCCGTCTATTTATTTGACTCGCAGGTTTTGAAATCCTTGCGATGGCGGGTTCGCCTTATCACAAACTGGCTAAGTGGTTAGTGGATGTTTTACAACCAGTTCGCGCACTCGCTTCCAAATTTTGTCTGAAAGACACGTTTGAAATGTGTGAAATTTTAGATAATACTGACTTGAAAGGAAAAGTTATGTGTTCCCTTGATGTAAATTCGCTTTTCACAAATGTGCCATTAAGGGAGACGGTCGACTTTATCTGTGACTTTGCACTAGCTCATAACATAAAGCTTCATGTCCCAGCAAATATCTTGAAGCCTTTGATATTATTGTGTACTGAAAATATCAAATTCTATTTTCAAAACATGGGATTTAAACAAATAGACGGATAATAAGGTCAGTCAATTCAGTGTTACACTGCAGTCGAGTACCAACTTGAACAGTGTGTCTTGACAGACTGTGGATTAAATGCATCCTGAGCATAAAACTGTGCCCTTCCTGATGATAGACTTTCAAATTGGTATGATTATTCTCTTTTTTTTAGGAATGGTTGCAATTACACAGTAACAGTCCCCTCGTTTTTTTGGTGGCACAAAGATCACTTTTCATTATCTCCTTGGTCTCTCAAGAATTTGGTTAGTATAATCCTAGAAGTCGGAAATGCACACGCCAAAAAATCCACTTACAGGTAAACGGTAGCAGTAGCACAAGCAAATGTGCCGTATGATGCAAACTCGATGGATAGTGTACGGCGGCTGGCACAGGAGTATCACACATCATTCTCTTCGGCACACTGATCCCTGAGGTTGCCTAAGTTCCGTTCACACATGGAACGTTAGCGTCGCTTCGGCGACCGCAATGTTGTACGTTGCTTGTCGAACATTTGAAAGCATCTCCAGTCATATTCATTGATGACGCTATATTTTGTCAACATTTCATCCGGCATTTTCAGGACAGTGTTATGATGTGCCAATTTAATTGGTCCCACAAGGAACACCACGCTTGGCGTCAACACATGAGATTGCGTGCATTTTGTTGCACAGACCGCCTACCACCGAAGTTTTTACCGGATCAAGTTTCAGTTTCAAATTCAGTATGAGTAGTTGGACAGTCACAACTTGATCACAGAACCCTATTGCTGTTAATTTCCGGGATTAAGTAGACCTAAACAATAATGAAATCATGGATCTTCTCTAGACCAGTTGGGCAGACCTCGGTTTGTTTACCATGCAGTCTGGTCTCCAAGTTTCATGGCTTTGCAGTTTGAATTACAATCTGCTTACTAGGGGGAAACAACAGCATCAACGTGTGTATTTGTTGATTCACTTGCCCCTCACCACATGAATAAACTAATGGGATACCATGCTTTTAGGCTAGATTCCATAACGCCTGTCATTTCTCGTATCCTTCTATTCAATTTCAACGCACATTCTATTATCAAAACATATTCTATAGTGATTCTATTGTAAGTCATCAAATATGATGACATTTCTTATATTCCGAACTTTCATTGTCTGTTTTCTTTTAGCCTCGGTATGGGAAAGTCACATTATTAACTGTGATGGAGTATTCATCATGATGTCTTCGACCTGTTTATAAAACCCACGCGTTGAATATTGTCATGGGGAAAAAGCCGAACTGGTTGTAACGTTCACCAGGTAATCGTTGGGTAACGCGTCCAGTTCCCATGACCACGAATTAGCAGAATGAATACCGATCGAAGAAATCGGTACTATCGATACAAGTGTTACTGCGTAACGAAAACACGAGCCTCAATTCGTTCCCAGTCCTGGGTGAGTTTCGACAGTAAAACAAACCAGGCGGATAGTTACGAACAGAACGAACCAACAAGTACTACCGTTACTCACAGAGAACAGAAGCGAATGATGCCGCAATGATACGACCTCGAACGTGCGATGGGGAACCAATAGAACTCATCCAGTGTTGACAACCAATGAATATGTCATGGGCAAGACAAAGAGCACGCGGACATGCTCGATCAAAGAAGGGAGAGAGTTGACAGGCCTACCTTCTAATCGACTAACATTTGGGCAATGGGTTAACGTGACCGGGAATGGATTGGAAAGAATTTTGCCTTCGTCCATGGTAGCCCGTACACCGGTATTTTGGTGCACCTCTCCTTACCACCATTTAGTAAAGGGGAAGTTGAAACGTTTGAGAAAATGCATTTGAACATACGGCAGACCATTGTGCTATCATGGACATCAAAAGCTACTACGCGTCTCTCCGTTGTGAATACTATCTTAGGGAAAAGACCAACAAAGGCCCACTTGGTGATACTTTTGTTTTGTTTTGATCGACGCCTGACAGAAGTCGCAGTGCTTCAGTGATTATTTTTACAGTTGCCTTAGATGTTTCGGCCAGGGTTATACAATGGACGCTCCAGAAGGATTCTTCTCTTGCATGACGAGAAACGAGGCGGGTGTTATCTCTGATTCAACTTCGTTTACAATACACTTCCTTAGTTGCATGTAGTGGTAACTGTTAACAAGAAAGACTCCAATCTGGATCGACCGACTGCTTAGATGTACCATTTAAATGGCTTCTGAAAAGGTGATGTACGTTTCAATCAGCGGAGAAGTGACAAATAATGATGGGTGATAGTTAGAAATGTATTTTCAGTGGCTGTTTGGAATGTACTGGTAACCGGGGATGAAAATTACATTTCAGAAGTCTACACCAATACATTGGACACTTTTCTGACTTTCTTTCTTGCGTCGTTTATACATTTGATTGTCACTTTTAACTAACCAGTATAGTATTACAATTGTCATGCATGAATAAATGAGGCTAATCCCCCTTGAAACTCCATTTTCTGAATGACTTGCGGGAAGTCTCGTGAGAACGTTTGAAAACTATTGACCCGAAAGGAATGCAGAAATGCAATCTACAGTCATCGGCCGAGTTTGAGAATGTTCTGCGTCAAGGCTGTTATAGTGTAAGCCCAGCTGGCTGCAAATCACTTTGCAGGCTGTTCAGACGATGTGTCGAGCGAAACGGTTCCTTCCGAAAAACAATTATCCTGGGTGTTCTTGTAATTTTTATGCGCATGCAAAACACATTTGAAATTGAATCAATACGGACGACTTCAGGATATTTTGCGTTTACTGATTTCGGGAAGCATAGTACGAAAACTTACCATGCTAGAACTTATACTGAAAAAAAA
>LOND01029368.1:17474-47597 GCA_014220965.1 Paragonimus kellicotti
ATTGCCCACAGGACATAGGAAAAACAGAGAAATTAGGATGCAAAATAGAGGACTCAATAGATAAATAATGCCATTCTCCCCGACCTATACTGCTACCTTGACGAGGTGGTCGGGCTTGTGTGCTGTTTCGATCCGGCGGGCTATGCTGACTAGGACTCCGGTCCTTCCAGGTTCAACCCTGTCAGACAGGCCAAAGGGGAGCAGCCAGACGAAAAGCAGTTACACTCATAGGATTGTATGTCGCACTACTGACCGCGTAGGAGTGCTTAGGTAGTGAGGCACGATCCTATGGCATACAGCAGAACTATTTTTATAGTTGCGGCACTGCTGTCTTCCGTATCAGGAAGAAGGGGGTTAGAAAAGGTACCCAACGGTTGACCGTGACCGCCGGCGTATTATCCAATACGGTCGAAAAACATCTATCACCCAAAAGCCCGATGTAGCTTTGAGTACATCCACTGCGCGCAGCAGTGCTCAGAATCAGACATCAATGTCTTATTCACTGCGCCCTCGGGCTAGGCAAGCCCCTCACTGCCAAGTGAGTCAGACTTTTGAGTCAGAGACTCGGGTGGGGTCCCTCAAGTCAACCCCTTCCGCGGCATAAACGACCGGGAAGTATCAGAAGTTATCGTTCTCCCGACAGTGACATTATTAACCCAATACGACTTTCTCCTACTGTTTTACCCCCCATTTCTTCCGCCTTCCATGTGCCTTCGGGCGATAATTGTTTTCTAAGGCCAAGACAACCGGTAAACATTGGCGCCTTCAATGTCCGCACTCTCCGACAAGTCGGTCAGCAAGCTGCTCTGGCTAGTACTCTCTCAAGTCTGGAGCTTGATGTGTGCTGCGTGTCGGAGACGCGAGTCTACGATTCTAGCACCGTTATCCATTTGAGCTCACCTCTAGATAACTGTCGATTCAAGCGCTTCTCTCTCAGGGTTTCTGGTGACGCCGAAGCTGAATCTCGCGGTCAAGCTGGGTGGGAATCGCACTGAGTTCCAGAGCAATGTTTGCTCGATTGGATCCCAGTGAACAGTCGCTTGTGCGCTGTCAGACTCAATACATCGGTAAAAGTCTGTCGACGCAAATCAGAAAGACGTTGTGTATTCATTATATCGGCGTACGCTCCAACAGACAGCTGTTCGGATGATACCAAGGAAGCGTTCTATGACGCCCTCGTTGACCTCCTGAAACAAACCAACACAGACATCATCATACTAGCGGGCGATTTGAATGCCCAGCTTGGTCGGCTTTCCCCGGACGAGAAGCGGCTGGGAGGTATGTTTGGTGTCCGGGCACAACGCACTGACAATGGTGACAGACTGCTGCAGCTGTGTGCCTCCTATGGTCTCTATATTTCGAGCACAGCATTCCAACACAGGAAGAAGCACTGTGTTACATGGAGACCTCCGTGTGCTTCTCAGCCGTGGACGCAGTTGGATCATATAGCAGTCAGTTACAGGTGGCGCCACTCTGTTAAGGACTGTCGTGCCTTTTGGAGCAACCACCTGGACTCGGACCATGCTGTTGTGCGTGCCCGTTTTGTTTTGTCATTTACCCAGAGGACACACGCTCGTAAATGTAAAGTACCAAACTGGCATTCGAGCGATGAGGGTGTAAAGAACGCTTACCAGAAGGCGTTGGTGAACAAGTTGCCCAGTTCGAGTCAGGTGAAAGATCCTAACGAACACTGGGAACAAATCGCTGCAGCTATGAAATCATGCTGTGAAGAGGTATGTTCCGAAGGAGCTGTTCAGTTGCGACAGAACTGGATTTCCGTCGCGTCGATAAACCTTATGAACAAGCGTCGCTCGATCCCACCTGGTTCTGAATATGATGACGACCGTCGAGAACTTAAACGCAAGCTGACTAAAAGCTTGCGCAAAGGGTCTTTTTATCTGGAAATTGTAGAAGGCTTTTTCCCTGATCCGTGGTTGTACTGGTCGTCGAGTCGGTGTAAGTGAGACCATATGTGAAAAAGATGGTTCACTTATCACCAATCAATCGCGTCGACTTGACAGGTGGGCTGAACATTTTGAAGAACAGTTCAGCTGGCCTCAACCAGATATGTGGACGACGGGACCCGAATGGTCAGTTATTGCATTCCAGACGGCCCTCCGTCGGAAGCAGAAGTGGTCCTAGAGCTCAAATTATTGAAGCGTAACAAGGCTCCTGGACCAGACCTCATCCCTCCTTCTCTGTTCAAGGATGGCGGGGAAAGGTTGATATCAGAACTGACTAAACTCCTCCAGACGATTTGGGAGACTGAAGAGGTACCTCGCGATTGGTGCTTGTCAACAGTAATTCCCGTTTTCAAAAAGGGGTCCCGAAGTCTATGTGACAACCACAGAGGCATCAGTTTGGTATCTGTTGCTTCCAAGTTACTCACTGGCCTCATTTTACGTCGGCTCACTAAACCCAGAGAAAGCCAGATACGTGAAGAACAGGCAGGATTCCGATCCGGTCGAGGGTGCGTTGACCACATTTTTACCTTGCGACGGATCTTGGAACATCGGCACTCTTATAGGCAGCCGACGGTCGTGGTCTTTTTGGACCTGAAGGCTGCTTTCGATTCAGTTGCTCGTAACGTTCTCTGGAAGGGAGTACCAGGGAAATACGTGAATCTGTTGAGATCACTGTATGCTCACTCTGCAAGCAGGGTGAGGGTTTATGGACAGCTGTCTCGGGCATTCATCACTTCTAGTGGTGTTCGTCAAGGGTGTCCGATTTCCCCTTTCCTGTTCAATTTTGTCATGGACGACATTTTAGAGGGTGCGCTTAAGGAGTCCAGTGGACTTGGTGTTGAGCTTCTTCCTGGCGCTAGGTTGACCGATCTGGAGTACGCGGACGACATTGTCTTACTTAGCCCCTCTGCCGAAGACATGCAGACCATGCTGAACAAGGTGAGTGACCGGGCTGGTTTGTATGGAATGCGCTTCGCACCTTCAAAGTGCAAGTGTTACTTCAAGACTGGGGCATTTCCACTCCTACTTTCTTTATTGCAGGTAATCCGCTTGAGACTGTGGACAGTTTCACCTACTTGGGTAGCATTATCTCGTCAGCTTGTAATATTGCTGATGAGATATCAACGAGGATAGCAAAGGCACGAGTTGCCTTTGCCAACCTGCGTCATCTGTGGCGTCGGAAAGACGTTCGATTGTCGCTGAAAGGAAGAGTATATAATGCTTGTGTGCGTTCTGTTTTGCTCTATGGTTCGGAGACGTGGCCTGTTCGCAAGGAAGATATCAACAAGCTTGCTGTATTTGACCATCGTTGTCTCCGCCAAATAGCCCACATTAAGTGGACTGATCGCGTGAGCAATGCGGCAGTTCGCCGGCGCGTATTCCGGAACGCTCGGGATGCGCGATCGATCGGTCAACTACTCACGTTGCACAGCCTGCGATGGTTAGGTCACGTACTCCGCATGCCAGCTGAGCGTTTACCGTACCGGGCATTATATACTGAGACCACCAACAGTTGGGTGAAACCACGTGGTGGTCAAGCGACAACGTGGTCACGAAATATGAGAACCCTGACTGCTCCACTGAGTAAAGTGGGTAGGTGTCGCCTGCCTGGATGGGGTCCTCGTGATCACTCAAACCGCTGGTTGGAGACGCTATCCGAGATGGCGGTGTGTCGCAGTCAATGGCGTACCTGCATCCATACCATTTCTAGTTCTTTTGCTTAGACTTCTATTAATTTTCAACCTTCTTAGTAACGTTTTCTTCTAGGATATTCCACGGTAACTGTTGAGATGAGCGGCAGCCCCAGCCACAGTACCTTTTGGTCAGGTTCATGGCTGATATGATGATGATGAATGTCATTTTTGGAAAGAACGTGGAGGCTGGTGCCCTCCACCGCGCATACACGAGCGGTGCCATATCCTCCATGTGCAGCAGGATGACGGCATCCTCATGCCCCCAGACACCCCAGCCCTTTGCCCCCTATCTCTTGATACTTTCCGGTCGTTTGTGTCGCGGAAGGAGGTTGACTTGGGATACCTAACCCCGAGTCTGTGACTCAAATCCAACCTACGGGACAACAGGATACATCGTTTTCTTAGGGGACTTTGCCCTGAGCCAATGGCTCGAGAGTCTGACTCACTTTGCAATGAGGGGCTTTTCTTATTTGATAAGGTTGTGAATAGAACAGTGATACCTGATTCTGAGCACTGCTGTGCACAATGGATGTATTCAAAGCAACATCAGGCTTTTTGATGATATCATGTTTTTCGACCGTACTGGATAATAAACCGGCCGTTATGGTCAAGTGTTGCGCGATTGGAGTGCTCTCCGTTTAGGCGTACATTTCCTGACACCTTCTTCCTGATTTGGAGGACGGCAGTACTGCAAGTGTAAAAATGGTTTTGCTGTACACTCAGACTTTCTGACAGGTTTGCACCTGGTAGGACTAAAGTCCTAATCAGCATAACCCTCCGAATCGATGCAACACACAGGCCTGGTCACTACATCAATTTCGGGACACACATCGATTAGCGCCATACTAATTGTCTAAATCGTGGAACTAGTAGAAAAGCGTTGTGTCGTCCGATCTGTTTGGATTAATGTTTATGTGGTAATGCACACTTTTCTGTGTGCTCAGGTGTGTTAATCTGTCTCCGGTGGTCGACTTTTATTCTTTCCCCAAGCCGGTTGGTAAACGACATGTGAGCTTGCACGCAGCGTCACTCGTGTGAAACGATTGACTACTTGTCTACGAAATTGCACTTGGATGCGGTGTGCAGTCTCGTCTTACTCATTTCTGTCTATACGTTCGTTTAACGAGTCATGCTCAACCGGAGATGCCGATAAACTCATAAAGCATAAACATTAGAATCTTTTGCCTTATGGATAGTGAATCTAAATTACGACATATTACGATTTAATACGACTGGGTATAGATTCATTAACAACTGTTGTTGTTAATGAATGTTAATGTTGTTGTTTTTAGGATGAATATTTGGCTGATATTTGCTAACCGAATGTGAGCACTTATACCCATGTTCTTCACTGTAAAGGCAATATCACTGTAACCTTCATCTAGAACTTTCGCTTCGTTTCTTTGAGTGTCGAAAGATACTTCATTGTCTTCCACAATCTCTGCTCACATGAGTAGGTAGATCAGTGTTTGAATGTCAACCATGTTCAGTGCAGAAGATGAAGAACATCAGTACCAGGAAGATGGCAACATCCAGAGAAGCTGTTAGAAATAAACTTTTTGTAATTCTGACCAGTTTCGATAGGTTTATGAAGTCAAAACACTAAGATGCAGTTAATAATGCGTTTTTGTTCGGGAGAAGCTAATAAGCTGTTTCATCCAATCCCAAAAAAAAGATTGATGTTGTGCAGTCATTCGAAAGAAATCAAACCAAATACTCGATCCTGGTCAAGATCTACAAGCCATTGGTTTAGTCTTTCAGTTGTACCTCAGTAGTGATATATTTGACAGCAAATTTCTAAGCGGATATTATTCTTGTGCACTTCCTGGCTATCTCGTTTTGCCTTTCAGTTGTATTCCATCTTCCATCAATTTCCCGAACTGAATTACTCTCGTTAGCACTCATTTTTTAAATCCATCTGCATTTACACATTCACAGAACAACCAGAAAAGGTAAAAACGTCACGCTCACAAGATGGAGACACGTTACAACATATTATGTAGGATTCATTTTATTCAAGATATTATCTGTCGAGTTTTATCTTCGTATGGTACTGGGCTAGCCCACTGCCTTCCAGTGGATCGCACCGGTTTCATACAACTGACTTCCTTGTGGTTTAAAAATAAATGGTCATAATGCGCTGAAAAAGTTTATCGGCTTGTCTTAGCATAATTAACTGACTATTGTTTCACCTATGTACTTTAGGTGCACTTATATCCTGCTCGGTACTATGTTGAGCTTTGTTCTACAGTCGATACCTTAAACCGCGTCTGGTTGCTATTGCTGCAGCGACCGCATTCTCGGCGTATACGTTCTACGTACCTTGCGCCTATTGGTTGAACAGTTCTCTGATGCCTTGGATTGTGTTTGACTCTCCCTTCAGTTATCACTATATTTGTCACTGATTTTATAGCTCCAGTGACATGTCTTACCTGTACATCTAACGTGTGGTAGAACTTACAATCGCAGCAGTAATACGCACGCGGATAACTGGATATTCAGTCAGTACGTAATTGTTATGTGCAGCAACAATCTAATTGACAAATTACGAGTTTGCAGAGTTGTAAGACGCATGTTGTCTGCTGACTGATCATTCTTTTAGATCATTCTATACGTTATTTTGAAGACAAAGTGTGACGCTGGAAATACCTGTTCTGCGAGTAGAGGTACTCGTAATCCGAGGACTAAGGGCTCGTTTAGTGCTGTCCCGGTTGTGCATTGAGTAATCACTTCGTGAAGATTGTGAGGTGGATCCAAAAGAAGCTTGCAGGTTAATTTATCACGAACGTCCAAATGATGAAAACTGCATAGCCAACGAGTAGGGTGGAAGAGAGTCAAATTGAACTAGTCCGATGCTTGAACAAGCGACGTAAAATAATGAGCTCTTTCGTTGAAATTCTAGCCAATACAACGGAGGAACAGTAGAGCCATTGTGGCCACAGAATCCCTAATATTTAATTTTATATGATGGTTGGACAAAAGTGATAGGCTTCTAAGTTTTGACTGGACATCAGTCGTATATTGTAATCAAGCATGATCACTAGAAAGTCGAACTGGGCTATCCGACATATTTTGTTATGGATATATTGATTATTCCATTGAGCTGAAGAGGTGAATGAGTGAAATGTCTTTTAATGTTCCCCGTTTACACAGAATGAAAATCATACTTTTGTCTGCAGATCGTTTTGTAGCCAAAACACTCAGTAACATTTCTCGAAATTTGCCTTGCATTCCGTCGCATATGCCCACACACTGGGCATAACTGCATGAGTGCACACACACACCCGCACCGATCATCATAATCACCAGCGCAACGACCTTGAGCCTGACCGAAAGATACGAACGTTAATTGTAGAGTTTGTTACACTCATCCAAGAATAAGCGGTTGCATAAAACTGGACAACTTGTCTCACGTCCTCGATAAAGTGATCATAGCCTATTTCAATACCGGCGCATAATTTGTCCCCTTACCTCAGAGCTCCCCTTATACCACCCACACAGTGTTCACGTGAGGCAAAGTAGTCTTTTCTCTCCTCGTATAATGCTGATTTTTTTCAAATCGTTATTTCTCACGAAGTCGGAAAGTTAAGTACCTTTTTCCTATGCTGTTTTGTTCCTGTGGTTTTCTGTCGTGGTAAGATACTTTAATTCATCATTGATTTTTTCGTTTAACGCGGTAGCAAATGGTGATTTGTAATTATCTCACAGTCGTGGTGTATATGACCAACATTTTATCTACGTTTGATGAAATAATTACTGTAGGAGAATTTTTCACAGTTTGTTCGTTAAGTTTATTTTCCGTTTTCATGATAAACGGTTTTATCTTGACTTCACACCTGGGTTTGACAGCCGAAGCTTAACACGCCTTGTAAACATAACTGAGTGCAAGCATGATAATTTGGCGCTTGTTGTCAATTTAGTAGGAGGCGCACAACTTACACGACTATTTTCTTTCTTTCTCGGAGAACTTGCGGTTGTTGTAATATTGACGCATTGATTTGAGGAAAAGGAAGTGCCTACTGACGAAATTCCAATAAAATCTCAAGTTATCCATTATACCTGAGATCAAAGCTTAATTATCGTAGTGTTTCAGAGCAGGTTTTTGAAACAGCATTGTGGTACACATATTTCCCGAATTCGGACGCTGAATACAGATGTACTGATTGGCTGCCTTTTCTGTTTGTGAACTTTTCCAAAGGATTATTCTTTTAAACGGATTACTGCCTGTTCTAACCTCTGATGTCCTCTCTGTCGTTTAAAAATTCGTCCTTTCCAGTGTCGTTCTTTGCGTAGGTTAGGTTGTAGACAAATCTCTCCAGTCACAAGTGGGAGTAGTTTTTTGATCCGCCGTCGTGATGGCGTATCTGTCGTAATGTTTGTTCATTCATATGTTGGTAAAAATGAACCAAAGGCCGTGCTTCTGAGTCTAGTAGAGTCCTGGCTTCTGGAAACAATGTTCCTGTTCATGTGCTATGTTACTGCTGAGCTGGACAAGTTTCTCTGTCCGACAGTGCGTTTTCTTTTTTGGAAGCATAATGTAGGAATTTTCACGAGTATGTTTGGCTTCAGATAAGAGTCTTCAGACACCATCAGCCACCACCACCGTTTCGCCCGATTGGCTAGTTAGTCAATGCTTGCACCCTCTTTTCGGAATAAAATCTAGGAATCCCGTGTTTTTAACCTACTACTCATCCGAAACCATATCCCGTATTCCTTGTCGGGTGGAGTAGCGCTGTAGGTTGTTCATCACAGGTCAGGTGCCAGTTGTACTCAGAAAGTCGACTTCGTAAAGGTCGTTGGTGTAATCCATTGTTAACGATTATTGATTTCATCATGTGCAAATATTTCTACCGTGATTTTCTACACTCCTGGTAGTTCACGGATCCTCAGTAGTCCTTTCGCTCGGTATGTGTATCACACTTCCGACAAAGCACTGGATCTCACTGACAGATTAGCTCATCCATACTGACTTGTACCTAGGGATTGGCTCAGGAAGACGTGGCCGTTGTTGAATTCCTATACTTCGGAAGTACACGCAGGAATTTTCCTTTTTTTCGAGCAATTTCTGATGTCAACTGCTGGATTCGATATGATCTACGAAATCCGTTCATTTTGCTAAATATCGTTCACTCATGCTTATCAGACCGTCTCAGTTATTGTTGATGTATACGCCCATGTTTTCAACTCTGAATCGTGTGGACTTGACGGATGTATGCATTTGTCACTGGACGAATTTTGTAGGCTTTGTTAATTATGAAGGTAAGACGGAGAGAAAAAGAAACTCGGTTGTAGCTGCGGCGACACGTGCACTAAGAGAGCAAGCCAACGACCAGAGAAACAGGTCAAGAAGCATCTATCAGAGTGGCTACGCCGGTCAACTGAGGCTCGGTCTCATCGATTTTTGCGCGTTCGGCGCCGATCAAACATGCTGTCAAATCAGTTTTATTACTCCGTGGGATCACAGCATAAATCCGGGTGAGACTGTTCAAGGTTATTGAGATCTTTTAGGTCACTCGTCACGTACCTCCATTGTGTGTACGAAAGGACTTAACAATCACACTACGGCTGCCTTAGTTTTCCTAACCGGCATCAAAGTTGATTTAGGAAGTCGTACGTCTGTTTTAAGTGTTAAATGTTACACGTTCATGATTGAAATGAGTGTTAAAACTGAATTAATCTCGTTAACTTCGCGCTCTGTCTGTTATTGAAATTGATAAATGTGATAAATTGTTTCAAAGTTTAAGTGTCAGATATTTTTGAATGGATTCGCTCGTTTATTAGTCTTTCGTATCATAGCTGCATTCGGTATGTTATCTGGTCGTCATTAAGAAAAACAGCTATTTGCGGGCGTGTACTGACCCAAGGCTCTGGTTACAGCACTTCAAAGAGAACAGCATGACCGATGCCAATTCATCTCTCTTCGAGGCCATCAAAGACTCCGTGATTCTCCAGCACGTCGTTGATTTGCTAATGGATCACACTGCTTTTTTGTTGTTGAGGCCAGCCATTACTATTACCGTTAACCCATATATCATGGATATCAATCCTCCGTTTAGCTGATCTTGCACTCTTCGCCTAGCTCTTGACTCATTTGTATCAGATTCGCGATTTTCAATCGATGGTGCGGTTAAGAAGAACACAAGCAACCATTATTGAACTAGAACTTTGGTCGATATTTGTCTTCCGGATTGGAGGCTCCGTGATTCTCTCGCTCTTTGAGTAATGGCTAATCACGTTCAGTAGTGTGAGTGCTGTTACCTGATAGAGTTTTTACCAAGTAAGTATAATTAATAAGACAGAGCAGTGAATGCTGCAAGAAAGAGCTGTTTTGAAAGGACAGCCTTTCTTCCACCTATATCTCAGCTATTCACCTCGCAAAGTGTCGACTTCTGAATGTTGTTTGTCTGTGTTTAGACAGGAGGTTTGTGATTCAAGTCTCATTGTTCTTCCTTTTACTTTTGTCCCAGTGTTACTCTTCCCAGTGAAACATCAGTGGACCACTGATATTTTACTGTCGTTGATGATGCTGAATTCGTTTGAATTGTCTTTTTCATAATTGAAACTTTAATCGACATTGACTTTTGAGCTGTAGCAGATCGTGTAACATCGTTGTTTTGGCACTGCAAATTTCACATAGACTGTTTGCTGCTTTAACCCACGGTTAGATAACTGATATGCTTATGCAAGAAATTGTACTGCGATTGATCCACACATGTTCAGTCTAACCATTTTCCTTTCTTGGTAAACTTTTGGTACACCATGCAGTCTTTGCTGTCACTTCTCGACTTTCTCGTTTGACACTGTGCACTGTTTTGTGTTTTCATTATACAGGTCTTCGGATTGGTATGTGCACTGCTTCTCTGTTGTGTTCTGCGTCGTCGAGACATGATCGAGTACACCGAAGTCAACGTAGAAGCGTGATGCTCGTAAACATTGTAGCACCCCATTCACAGTTTGGCAATCCGACATAGCGGAATATCAGGGGCTTTCCATCGTATCATATGTATTACTCTTAACTCCTATCTTTTCCCAGCTCAGTTGCTCATCCCGATGCACAGAAGCAAACATGGATTCATCATTGGTTCCCATGGGTTTATTGATCTGCACTGGTGTCCCCGTTTTCAAGCGCCAGTCGAATTGTACCGGATTGCATAATATTGATTTTGCCCCCTCCCCGTGCTTACGCAATATTTGTCCACACTGTCAGCTTTGTTTTTGTATCGTCCTGTATCTACCCATTGTGGCCTGAGGTTCCAGGCTCTTGCGTGAGCGTGGCTCACGCTGATTAATCAGTCAACTAGCTGTCTCGAGGTTCTCGTTATGGGTTCCCGTCTAGTCAACCTTATGTCGGGGTTGGTTTCTGTGCAGCCTTCCGCTTTGCTTCTCGTTCCAACTATCATGCTAAGGTGTGTTGAGCATTTGATCGATTTTATTCACTTGAGTCGTCGCTCACGGTACATGTATGCGTTTCCTTTCGTTTTTCTCATTCTCTGTCTGTGCAATAAACTCATACTACAAGTTAATCATTCGTCCCCTCATTTGTTCTCACAAAAACAAACTAATTTTGTGCGCAAATTACCATGCTAGAACTGTTCACTTTTTATTCATTTCAGTTTTCATATTGTTCTATTTAGCAGAGAAACACAAGTGTGTCTATCCTCTCGGACTTTCTCTTTTTCTCTCCCTCAATTATGTATCAATTCTATTGGACGATGTGTTTGTTGTACTCCCTTGTTTCTCTTTGTCTTTAATCATATTTGGAAAATCATGGCCGGATTTCCTTGTTTTCAGTTTCACCATTTACTATGCTCATTTCAGCCGACAGCTGATGGCCGTTACCTTTCTTCTAATATGCTCATTGTTTCTTCTGTTCATCCAAATTTTGTATGAAATATCACCCAACACTCCTAGTGGTCATCTGCTGTTTATCAATGCGCTCGCTATTTGGTGATTGTTAGTTATTCCCAACATAGTGACGCACAATTCAGGGTTTCATCACATCCATTTTTTTTAAAAAATATGTATTGACTTACTTTCCAATGTTCGGACTTGTTCCAAACAAATGGATGGCACCTATGTCGGATCTGCTCACTCTATGATCTCGTTGACTGACTCAGTTGATGTTTTCGAGCTGTTGAAGTATTCCGTGTGAATTCGTGCTTTGTTTTCCAACCGCACCGGTAGAATAGATCACAATTTGTTGTCGTGCCAGTCACTCCTGTATTTCCGGTCATCTTGCTGGATACTCGATTTGACAGTGGTGGACATGGGATGCAGAGATGTATGTTAAACATTGTTCATATTTCGTTGCAAATTTCCTACTCATAGATTTTTCAGCCAGCCCTCCTTTATGGGAAGTATCATCTTCGAGTTTCGTTTTTTTAGAGCTCACCACCACCCGAATTTTAACACATGGTCTGAACGTGTAGTCTGAGATCGAGTGAGTGGTGTCCAATTTACGTCGCCCAACTCTCTGACATTTTGATAGTAAGGATGCAGAGGTTATTTCTGTTACACGTAGCGGCTTTTTTAAGATGAGGAATGTTAAGTAACCATCTGTTGTGGTTTCGAATTACCTGAGGCCTATCACTACACCCTGGGATTAGGCAGTCTGCCGTCTTAGTCTCTCCGTTTGTGGCTTTCCTGCTGCTACTACTCACTAAGCTTTATCCCTACGCTTGCGATTTCCCTGCGCGTTGCTTTTTACCGTATGAAAGCAGACATGTGTGCAAACGATCTGATTCGCCCACATACAGCGTAATCGCGACTGTTCAGTTGAAAAGCTGATGAACAGTGAATACTTTAGTTTTGTGTAATGAATCTTCCTGTGATTCGGCGAAATAAAAAAGAGGGGAAGTTCAAGATATGTCTATAATTGATCGCGGAGCAACTTGCACGATTCGTTCCCACGTGTTTGTCATTTGAGGGCCCGGTGTGTTAAGCGAATGTTGGTGCGTTCACGTCCGCCTGCTCTCAGGTCAACCACAGTTTGCACAGCGATGCGTTATTTTTGTTCATCTATGCGCTTCACTATTGTTCTTTTGGTCTATTAAGACCGGATTCATGTGAGCGCTTACCACTGTTGTCTGAACTCTGTTTCATCTGTACACACAGTTGATGTTTGCTGCTTTGTTCCACTACTCATAATCGAGCTATTTGCTTGATGGGGCTACAATTCGGTACTAGTTTCTGCAGGACTCTATACGTTCGACTTCTTGCCACTGGCCATCATATACTTTGAAGAGGCTGATGTGTACGTGTATGCGGTCAACTGTTGTTACCGATTTCGAAAAAAGCAATGGAGATTCTTCATAACATTTAGAGCCAGAACTCACTGTTACTGGCTACTCAACCTCATCTGATTGCTCTCACAATCGTTATAAGCATCATTATCTGTTGGAATCAATGACACTGTATAAAGGCTCTTATCCCGTCGGTATATCGAAGTGTGGAAAACTCGGCGCTGTTGATCTACCGAGGTCACGTTTTCAAACCACCAGTAAGATAATTCGTATTGAATGTGCAATTGGTCAACTTCCTAGGTAAATGAAGGAACAGCACGTTGTATGTCCAGAGCAAGGGTTGCTGAAAACTTGTTTCAATGCACAATTTGTTAACCTGATCTAATGAGTCGATACCCTTCATGTTTTTAAGTTTCGATCCCCGCTCTCAGGAGTCTAATAGCAATCGACGTAATTGCCCTAGCTAGCTGTCGTAGTCACTTGACGTTCAGAAAGTGTTGACTGGTCCATGGGATCATTAATAATCTCGATCAAGCGCGCAGGTGTTGGTGACGCAACTTAGAAATCGGAGATGAAGCTTCGATGAACTCACGAGTTTTTCGGTTGCGTGCTATGCCAAGTGCTGTCACGTCTCCCAAGTTGTCCATATGTACTGCTATAAGCAGCTGTTAGTCTTGCTTGTTTGTTGTTCGTTCATGTTCGATTTTGTACCCATTTGGTCGACGTAGTTTTTGCTGCATATGTTAAATCTGATCCTTCCTCTGTTGGGGATTTATCTTTGGCCTTCAGATGGTTACTCCTATTGCTTGTCATTGTTGGTTTATGTGCCACTGCGATTGCCGGTGGGAGTGGAAATCTTACTCTTATCTCTGATATAACGTAGACTGGTCTGTTAGGTGTGGACTACTTCTGTTTCCCCGACGTTTTTGAAAAAATACACAGTAGGAAAAATTTATTCGAGTATGGATTTGGCACGCGAGTGTTGACGTGGTCGTTTTCTTCTACTTTTTTCAAAAAAATTTCATCTAACTTCTGGTAACTCATGACAGAGTGGCTTCTCTGAGGATCACCACACAGATTGTACTATGCTTTTATTGGTTGTTTGAGCAGTGCATTGGAACGGTTCGCTTGATTACTAAAAAAGTTCAGAATTCGGTCTGTGCGAGGTGATTTCCGGTGGGCGGGGACCTATTTTTGACCGGCGTTCAGTTTTTCGACTACGACTTCTGGAACTGGTGGCTAGTAGCTTTCTTGTGCTCCAACTCATTATAGCTCGGGAAGCTACTGTTGAGTTAACAGGTCCTCTTTCAGATTGACAAGGGTATCATCGATGTAGCTCACCTGGAATTTTGGTTCAACCACTGAGAGTACAGTTTGTTCAAATCGCCACATAACTACTACTGATTCCAAGTCCGAAATTGCTGATCCTATCGATGTGCCTCTTGATTTTTCATGTAGTTTTCCATTGCACGTTATGGGGCAAATGTTCATTAACTGCAACATATTTTTTCAGCTAGTCCTGTTACTCGTTTCATCAACTTCGTGTTCCTCTCCTTTTGTTGCCAATGTTTGTTTATCCGACGTGATGACAGCTGAGATGAGAAGTGTGATCGCACCAAAGAAAATTACGACTTCATCCTCTCGGATAGTTGTTTGATAGATTTTCCCCGGAATTTGTTTGAACGGACTGATTGAGTAATTTTATCCTGATATAGAACACGCCAGTAGTTTGGCAGATTGTTTGTTGACTATTCAAATAAGGATACTGTAGAAGGTTGGGGTAATCCGGTTTCGAGAATTAACGCGTAGCAAACATACACGTGAGGATACCAGTAGATGAGCTGAATCAGCTTTCTTTTTATCGTTGTACGTACAACATTCGATTTGTTTTGCGTTAAGTTATATCGCCAAAAGGACGGAGTAGCAATGGGGTCACCTGTTAGGTCCTTAATTGGCGGACATTCTTTTGGCAAAGCTTGGAAGTAGTTCATTATCAGACCATATAAAGTCTAGCTCTTTATAAACGTTATGTGCATGGCAGACGAATCTAAATGTTAGTGAAACCCTGATATACTTCAACTATGCCCACAAAAATATCCGCTTCACTCTGGAACCCGAATCATCAGTAGGTATAGCGTTTTTAGACGTGTTCATGTCACGTCGTGAGGATGGCACAATACAACGTAAAGTATATCGTAAAGCAACGTAGTCAGGACAGTATACCAATTCTAGTATGTTTGTACGCTTGAGACAAGAAGAACCTGGTCCGGTGTTTACTAGATAGAGCCGTGAAAATCTGCTCAGATGACACCATAGAAGAAGAAAAACAGTTCATATTTAACACACTCCTTGAAAATGGTTATCCAGAACAGTTTATTTGTGAGCACATGATTAACACAAAAGTAGACACCGCAAACTGTAGACAAAAAAACCTGTCTATATTGCGTTGCCTTTCAAAAGCGATAGCAATGCTGAAAATATAACCAGGAGACTTAACGTAGCACTTAATAAACCTATTTCGCAGCTCAATTTACTTGTTCGATTTCACCTACACACCAGTTTTGCATCCCCAGGGAAAAGATACATTGCATGTACATACTGCCTCTTTTTGTGTTTACCGTTGTCGTTTGTTCCTTGTGGAACAAGCCATATAAGAAGCTGCACAACAAGGCAATTATCTGAACGCGTCCGGGAGCATTATCTGGCCTGGCTAGCTCAAGGATCGATAAAAGCTTGCACATCAGCGGTCGCTGCGCACTTGGTAGAGTCAACCCGGCTGATTCGTTCAAGCCGATCTATCGGGTCTGTGGAGAGCAATTGGAGTGGGTGAACGGTCGTTTACTAGCCGTCGCAGAAGCCATTGCACTCACCCACGTTATGATCACAGAAACGTCTGGTCAAAACACTGAACCTCCCGTGGCCATGCATCAATAGCCCGGATCGATCTGTTACGTAGGAGTACCGATTTTCCCAAAAATGCTTACAACCCTAGTTACTGATTTTACATAATTAGGCTTCACGAGTTTGACAATAATGGCTAACATCCTTTACCACACTGATGTACTACACAACTGTCTTCTTTCATCTGTATGACGGCTTAATTGGGGTGTATTAGGTAGACACTTATGACGATAAAGTCCGCAGTAGTCTAATGCTAGTACAATGAAGCAGACCGAATGATCAGTTAGTTCACCAAACTCCGTGATATTTCACTTATATCGCAACATCTGCAACGCCCGAGCCACACAACCGTGGGTGTGACGTCGATTGTGCTTTTACTCAAACCTAGATCGATACGTCTAAACATATTCTAACGTATCTTAGATTATATGAAATGAAGGCAAGGTGGCGCATAATCAACCCCACGACATTGTCCGGACTGCGTTATCGACCACATTGACCGATTGGAGAGATGTTCATCTGTTCACCTACCTATGCACTAGTCTGCTTTATCGATGTAAATGTCACCACAATGACTGATGCGTTTGTGAAGATAAACAAAGTGTGCAGACCGATAGTTTAGTGAATCACAGCCAGTGTTCGTAGGACACACTATATCCTCGATTTGTAGCAAGAGCGTGACCCATCCGTGTATCAGACCAGCCACCATTATAACCTAAACATATAAATTGTTAAATGATAGCGCCTGACTGGTCTTTAATTGGGAAGGATTGATGTTTTAAATACAGCCAACTATGTAGTGGTGAACAATATTTTCAGTAGGAACAGTTTCACATCATGCAATCTATCCATTAACATTTGGTTATTCATAAACTGATATAACGGCAAAATATTTCCATAATACTGTACTTTCCCAGGAAGGAAAGCCTCGTCCAAAGAACACTTTGAAGTGTCGTGAAATGTTTCACGTTAGATACCATGCATAATAAAGCAAACCTCCCACAACAACAAGTGACCATGACTAGTGTCCTGCCAGCATGAAAAAATTTCCCTTACATGTTGATTTCATGGCACACCATTAAACTGCATAACTCCAGCGGTGAACGGTCTCTTCGAAGCTCTAAATTGCACAATCCTGGCTATCATATCAACGTGGGATTCTCACCCGAAGCTTGTTCAGTTAATATGATGAATGAGCTGGGTATACCAAACGGACACCTCACTGGTCTTTGTGTGTTTAGTAATAGCAATTTTTTGCAGACCTGATTTGATCAAATTCATATTCAGCGAACGTCCATCAAAAGCCTGAATTGCTGTCAGCGCCGACCCACGTGCAGCCCCATCATATTTCATGACTTCTCTTTGAAAACGTCCTTTTACCTCAGCACAAATGTAAGGGTGTTTCAACTGAGAGAAGACAGAGCATCTTATTGACGTACTCTCTTTGCAACTGGTGTTAATCACCTTTGGGTAATACAGAAATAAAGAAAAACCGAACACCTAGAAAGTCGCCGTTGCACAGCGGGGTAACATAAGCTCATTTTTTGTTAGTTTATTTTCTTTAGGCGCAAACCGCTTGTACGTATTCTTGACGTTTAGAAACGACGTGGTCATTCATCGTTGTTTATAGGTTGCACAATCATCAATCAATAGTTTGTATCTATTTGGAGAATTTTTAGTATTTTGCAATTTCAAGGCAGACTTCATGGAACGTTAACATAAGCGCGAGTTTATTTCGGCAGTTCTTAAAGGGTAAAATTATTGCTTCACCTCGATCGCGTACCGTAATATTATCCCTTTTCTCTCGTAGAAATAAACGTCTTCATCCCCTCTTCAACGGTTTTGATGGCCCCTCTACAGTTTACTTCTAGATGGGAAACACTATACCCCAATTCTGTCCGGTAAATTTCTTTGATAACAGCTGAGCGTAGATATGAGTAACCAAGGTTGCTTATCACTTGACATGATAAATACTCATATCGGTAACGTGTGTATTTCTCTCGCCGTTCGTCGTTGTTCACTAGTTGCTGTAAAAGTTCTCTGAGGGCAACTAGCTGCTAAATGTTTCCGCCTGCCAATTACACTGAAGGGTTTGATTCAGTGAGCTGCGAGCCATAGTTGACGGTGCTTGGTAAGTAAGGATTTCAAGGCAAGTTAATCAGTTTAGTTGATGTGCTACAGAGCGTATTAAGGTGGAAGTGCAATTGGTTGGATCGATTCCTGATGATTTTCTAATTGTCACGATTGTGAAGCGTGTATCTGATTGCAGTGGTGACTGTTGCTGTTAAGAATACAGGAGATAGTGTTCAAACAAATTAGGGCGCGGATGACTGCATGTTAAATACTTGACGCTTCCGCTAACTAAACCTGACACATAACCTAACCATACCGTTGCTAATGTTCGCAGATGAGAGTGCGCTATTCGTTCACAATGAAGAACAATTGCAAAGAATGGCCACGGCTTTAGTGACCGCGGTAGCTAAGTTTGGTTCAGATGTCAACACTGATAAAACATTATTCTTCTTTCACATTCTTCAAAGGGTATATGCAATGTGTACATTCGGCATCATTGAAGGTATTGTGGAAGCTGTGCAGACTTCCGCTACTTGGGTAGTAGTCTGTTGACAGATCTGTGCGTGAACCGCGAGTTGCCAGCTCGTGTGCAGTAAACCAGCTCTGCTTTCAGAATTGTTGAAGGACGTGTCTGAAAGAACCGCGACCTGAATACCGCAGGCAAACGTGTTTTGTTTACACGTAGTTCTCCCCACCTTGAGTTCTAGGCTACAAGTGATTTAGACAAGAACGATCTTTTGCCCTTTTTAGATGCGCTACTCACACTGGCAGATACAGGAAATATTCAGCTGTCTGTTTACAGTAAATTGATGTGAACGAGGCACTATCTAAAATTTCGTGAGTTTCCCATCAGCCGATCTTGAGCAAGCTTTTTTTAAAACACTTTTTCATTGAGCCTAGACTATCTGTACCTCGGGCGCAGTTAGCGAAGAAGGACTTCCCTCTAATACGTTGCAATGAAACAGATGCCTCGAAGCCAATTCATGGAAGCCTTCCTAACTGTCAAGAGTTAGTCACAATTTTGTGCACAAAAGCATCTAACGGTGACACTAAGACTGTCGTGGTCTTATTCGACACGCATGCGTTTGCTGTTTGGCTCACAATGTATTGCATAAGTATACGAAACTTGTGTAATGTTCGTGCTAACTTTTATCTGAGTGATGAGAACGTGAGAAATTGATCCATCTCGCAAGCCACTCGTTCTTTAGGTGTCCATGCTTCTTTGCTTCTGCGCAATGGTACTGTCAGCGTCGTATTACAGTTATTCCTGCATGTTATATCCATCTCATGTGCGGTATCTGAGCCACTTGCGTTAGCAACATCTAAAACATACCGCGGAACTTGCGTGGCCGAACCTTTTTTCGAACAGTAAGCTAGTTCGTCGAGCAAACACAGATGGCAGTGAACCCACCTTACGGGCAAATCAGCTGGCACATGTTAGTCGGATGAATGAAAAACGATTCCTGAAGCGGCAGACAAAAACATGCCAGCGAAATTCCGATTGACAGGGGCTGTGATACCAAAATGCCATCTACGTCACTCTTTCACGTTGCTCTACTGATCTTAAACCCTGGGAGAACACAGCCTTGAACCGGATAGGCTGATGCAGTGCGATTTGGACGGGCGTTCGAAAATTCAGTGTATGAAAGTCGCGCAACGGAGAATCCAGACGTATTGTAGGCACAGGACCTATAGTTGCCGTAGGTCACAGTGGTGTGAACATATGAAGTTACGACGAATGAGGTTCAGAATGCTTTGACTATCTCCCATTGTTAGGTTAGCAACGTAGTCGCAACGTACTGTTAACACATAAGCGGCTAGTGCGTTAGGCGGGAGTAGGCTGAGTTGAATATGCACTTTTCGATCGCATCGACCAACACCCTCGACGTCCGGCAAGTCATCGTGTTCTTTTCATAATCTTAGGTCACGGTGATCTGTTACCTCTTCGTTTCTTTAGCTTTGTTGGTCCACTGTTTGCTGAAGGCTTCGTTCTGCTTCGCGATCCATATTCAAATCCACGTTTTTCTATTTGCTTCTATCATGAGTGTGCTAATAGTTACCGCCATATTGAAGTACTTCATTCCTTATATTTCCAACGTTTCTTCCTAACCTAGACCTTACTGTTGGAGTCTGTCTGATTTTTATTGTCACCTGATCAACTGATATCAGCCGGTTGGACCAGAAATGCCTCAACTTACACTCTTTCCGGTTTTATTCCGTTATGTTTACACTGGACACACTGTGTGTGAGTGGAATCATAATTGATGCTCCACAAACCACTAGTGTTGATATTTATGCACAGGAGCAATTTGGCTTCGGTTATAGCAAAATGCTAATCCGGAACTGATCGTCGCCCATCGCCATCTTGGTTAGAACATCTATGACGTATCCTTTCGTTTGCCTAAAAAACAAGACGATTGGTGATGTAGATCGCGTCAAAAGCAACTTAATACAACTAGGTTGTTCCTCATCCTACCAGAACGATTGTAGACTTGGTGAAGCTTATTGTGGCTGATTAGGCCCCTGTGTGAGTAAGTGAGAGAAAGTAAGCAAGTAAGTGTAAGTGCTGAAATGACTGTGGCTTGGAAGTAGGTTTGGAACCCGTTTATGACTGGTTGAACCATTGTCTTCAAAAGAAAACCCCACCTATACATATCACGTGGATGGACCGAAAATTCAACGCGATATATACCAAACATTTTAGAGATGACCGCACATTCCAGAAGTGTGTACTTTTCTAATCAGTAACACATTCGGCATATAACAACTTGTCCATATCGTAAAATGATATCCTCACGGACGTCTTGTATTAAATATGTCCCCAGCGTTTGCCTACTTTTCGATAATTTGATGGCAGTTGACCTGATAGTACAAAAAGTGCTAGGTACCATAACCATAAGAAGGCGCTAAACGTGAGACGGAAGAACGTGCCCCTGGATTCATCACCGTCTGTGTTGATGTCAGATGTAATATGAAAAGTTAACTGAAAACCCGAACTACGGATCGACGTCAGTATGATATCTCGCAAAGTAACCTCATCTAAAATCCATGGGTGGAGAGACTGGGACACTGAGGAAAATAAGATAAGTTGTTTGTTGAATTACAAACACTCGACAACAGACATTTTAAGGCGTCTGCACCGACAGTCCTCATTAGAAGTGGATTTCAAGGAAGATATCTCTGTTTCAACTGCAGTGGGAAAGTCAAGTATAAACTAGTCCCTTCTCTGACTTGATTGCAGATTTCAGTTTCAGTCAGTCCTTCGGAATTCTGTTCCCGTAATAGTTCATCAGTAGTGTATACACATTCGTTAGTCGGAATTTGAACTCTGGCCCACCTTCACATGAAATAACTGCGACGAAAATTATTTTTATTAATTTGCTTAAATCTCAGTACAATTAAATGGACTATCAAGGCGTATTTTTAACGAATTGAGCAAAATAGGCAAGCTGATTAAATGTCTGAGAGGATCATTCGACAGGTTACTTCCGAAAAGTCTGTAATCATAATGTTCTGAAGAATAATTATCTAAAAGACATTCAACACACGCAAGCCTCGATGGTTCGAGATGCATTTCCAAAAGTTCAAACCCAAAATGTCTTGTGGAATACTCAGAGGAATCTCACTATATCGCGTCGACTGTTGGAAATGATGCCCGAATATTAAGGTGAGCTTGACGAATCACTCTAGGCAAACTGTTCATCGGATTGATCACAAATCCCCCAAAATCATGTACCCCTCAACAATCGAAGAAGCTGGACGTCCAAGATGGACTAGTTCAGAGCCATCAGCTATTGGATTAGTCTACCGACGTGTGGGGCTGCGTAACACTGTGTTCTGTAGGATTTGGTCCAGATGCCTTGCACTAGTGACCATCGTGATAGTAATTAGGGGCGTTCATTCGACCTTTCAGAATATCTGATGGACTTCGACTTCAGTTATAACTGAAACATGGTCTATTCAGAACCTAGTGTTTATGACCTAATCAGGCGAGAAAGCTTCCTCTTCAACCATTGTAGTGCATTTGTGCCTAATGCAGAAATTATGGCTGAGGAGTGTCTCTGGCGATTGTTCAAGCTGACTAACAGTAAGAACTATGATGCGCTTCTTTGATCCGAAAATAGTGATCAACTGACTGTAAACAATCAGAAGGTTGAAATATAATCACATCAGCTTCTTTTTCGGTCTAGTTGTAATTCTTTTGTACTGATGTTAGAGAATGGGTGGTATGAGAGACTTTTTTCTGTGAACCGGCAAGGAGGAGGAATGAAATGAGGACCACAATTTCACAGCTGGCGATATATTAAGCGACCGTTAGTTAGACAGTGAGATAAAACAATTAAGCAGATTATCTGCGTTGAAAACTGATTACATCTTTTTTGATGGGTATCAACATTTCGTGGACAAACTACAGGAGGTATCCCTCTCTATCATTCTGGTCGAGGGGATTCAAACGAGGTCGGTGATACGTATTCACTATAGCTGTTGACATGAACTAAGAGTGAAAACAGAGTTGGTGCCTCATATGATGGCGGCATACCGAAGACAACCTGGATAGTGTGGAGGTCTGGATGACAGGCACTTCGTTCGAAGATTTAACCTAGGTATTTGACTGAATGCATGAATGAATTGCACTTCGTCCAGAAGAAGACGGAATTCGTAATCAGTTATCTGATCAAGGACCCTATTCAAACCTCGCATTGGATCCGCCTTGTCGGCTCCGACCCAACGATATCACCTAGTTTAAAGGGAGTCCATTTTTTTCCATCCAAAACCGTCTCCTTCCTCGAGAAAACGATTTTATCCAATCAGAATGAGCGGAACTGTCCAGAACAGTCGAGAGGTAACCTTGGTTATTTTTTACCTGTCCGACCTTTATTCCGCTATGCTCATTGGTGGATTAGTGACCTCAACTATTTTTTCGGTAACTGTCCTTCCATTTTCTGATTCGAGAATGTTTTTAGGTCACTATGCACCATATAAATACCTTGTAATTTTCCTCATTGTCGCACACGTTTTTGGAGCGGAACAAAGCTGTTTTTTGCACGCGTCTTTTGGTTTGTCTTGGGAGCAAATTACGGGGACAGTCGCGGTATTTTCGGGACCGAGATTTTCCGTGTTAATTATTACCAGGAGGAGAATCCGATTTTTGTCAAGCGCACTACTATATCGAGGACGAACCAACGTATTCTTTCGAGGGTTTACAACACCTATATAAGCATCCACACCCGGAACAACACTCAGTGTTGTATTCACCATCTCCTAGAAGACTACCGACGCAATCTCCACAGAAGATGGAAGACTGTGGTACTGGAACGGACCGTACTGTGTTGACATCCGCAGATTCTCGAAACATTCTGCTACCTTCAAATGTAGGTAGACTTCTGTTAATTTCACTTTCACAAAAAGCATGTCGTTTTTGTCTTTGCAAATAGGAGAGAGAGGATGTTGACACTCACGTAGGACCGTGATACAACCTATAGAAAAGTTAAAACTGGCTAGCATCGTTCAGCACCATTTATTCAAGGTGAAAAGTGTTGCAACCTAAGCGGGTTCAGAATATCGGACTTCTGAAGACAATCCAGCCCTCTGGACTGAAAGTTTCGGCCAGCATGGTGGTCTTGAATCTGGAAGCAGCAGCAAGATGACAGTGGTTTTGTGACAAACTTCTATGGCTTGCTGCAATACCGCAGCGCTTTTGTTTTCACAATCAGTCAACCATATCGGAAAGAGTGATCGTTTGGCGTCGCACCATTGGGGTGAAACTGAGTTTATCACTTTTACCCTGTCCGGTTGGTAGACATCTCCAAAGGTTTAAGATGTCACTGCAGGGCAGTCGCAGGAAGCTTGCAAGTTCAACAGCTTGGATCAAACTTTACGATTGCCACCTACTATCAGGCGTTAGAGTGTCTCTTATACACATAGGTAGACTTCAACATTCACTTCCACCATGGTGCAACAGTAGAACATCTTCCTAACCCTTTAAAGTCACGACACTCCTCATCGACTAGGCCTGGTTCAACTGCACACTGACATTTAAACGTAGGGTCCCTGATTCCCCAGAAAAATGCCAAAAAACATGCAGTTCCGTTAGTGCACTTGGATGACCTCTCTTCCTTCAAAAGTCTGACTGTCAGAAGACTAAGGAGTTACAAACCTTGTTAGTGCGTGCATGTTGGATTCTGCGATCTGTATTCCAATCCGCATGATGCATTGGTGTGAACTGACTTCCACACCAAATGACTGCAAACTTTCCTGATGATATTGTCAACGATACATTCCGTAAACAAGTCCTTGAGGAAACGTTACAGTCTCGTACGTATCCCGTACTTGTTAGCAGGTCACACGATGTTTTCTATGCAAAGGTGAGGAAGTCTATATTCAGTATCAGTGGATACCGATATCCTAAGTGACTGGAAGTCATGTCTGTTGTGACGCAGCCGTGGAGAATTTGGTATTCACAGTGCAGGTTGCGGTTGTCTGCGCGGGACCGAAAGAACTGTCGGGGCTGGAGATAAGTTCGGAACGCTCACTCCGGGGCTAGAATGTGGCGCACGCTACTGTCAGAAATGCTCGGCAAGCTTGTTAAATTCACAGTACTAGGCAATATTAATGAGTTGCACTCACTCAAGTGACGCAGAGTAGTTCGGAGACAACGATTTTCGTCCATTTCTTGGGGTCCTCATCTGGTTGCTCGAGTAGCCGATCATTGAGATCACGGAACTTTATTAGTAATCTTATCGTGAAACTGTACTGGTATCACTGAGTGACGATTGCATCATCATGTGTGACTCGCTAGTGTGAAGTGTGAGATAATTGCCTAGCCTATAGTTATGTAAAGAGGAATTCTGAGAACTTAGTTTTCCACAATCATTGGGGCGGATGAATAGTTCAAAGACTGTGAGAATAATTGACTGACGAATTGTAGCACACTGATATGTAAATCGGGTCTTCAGATATATCCCAGCGATTTTGGCTGTGCCAATATTCGAATGTTAAGTCACAGTTGTGTCCTCGTGTCATCCTGAAAATTGACCTGTTGACTGATCTAGGGTAATAGGGTTCCTGACTGTTCAAGTATTAAGAACCCCGAACGATCACCAGGAGCCATTGAGGACTGATGGTAATTGTTTGGTGTCTACCAGCTGGGAACATTTAGCACTAACTAGGTCACGTGATAGCAAATATGCAACCCGTGCTCTGCTGGAACGACCTACCAGAATTTGAATTTCATCCGTGATCTGGCCAAGCAGAATTGACAATGTGAAGACAATGATGCAAACGAGGCTAATAAGATACGATAACGTGGTGGTGCTTTTTTTGGTGTCTGGCTCCCCTGAGTGTGCGTCAAGGCCAAATTGTCACGTGCATGCTGGGTAAAGTACGAAGGCGACTGGACCGTTCTGACCTTGAGAGCCATGTGGACAAAAACAAACCGCTCAGTTAGCAAACCGGGGTTCATCGGTTATGTTGACACAGTCAAATATTGCAATGTGGATTTTTTTTTCTTACATCAAAAAAATGTCGGATTAAAATACAAGCAAATCATTAGCAATTCAAATAAGAATGAAGTAATGTGTCATGAATATAAAAGACTTGTAGACGAACACTTTACACATGCTGTATCCTTCAGTTATGCTTATCGCGATCTTCTGATAATTTTTGGACGTTTTTACAATGAGTCTAGAAAACGTCTCTCTTCGACATACTCTCTCTAGTGCGCATTTCTGGAGTGTTAATTTTTGTAGGACACCGATCCAATATTACACAATAAAGGAGAGAGATATGGAGTGATATAAACAGTAGATAGCCTGACCTCAATGACCGAACCTTACGACAACTGTATCGTTTAACTGCGTGGCAGACGCCTACACGATTATCATCTGTACAGTCTTATCACACTGGCACAGAATGTAGGTCGATTCGTCTACACAGGCGAGTTGATTACACAAAAACCTCCATACCATAGACTTCCCCATTATCAGCGCATTATTGCTTCCCTACGTCTTCCTCTCAGAAGGGATGTGTGTACGGAACATACGGATTGAATCCACATGTTAGATAAATGTTTGACGATGCGGGAACGTACCGTGATCACTTAGAATAAGACCGAAACTTTAAAAAATGTTGTTTAGTCGTTCTCAGAAAGGGTCAAGCTCCTCTAGTAACGGGTATTTTAAGACGAGCATTTACGTGAAGACGTTTGAAAATAATATGCTTCTCATAAACTGTTATTCGTGAAGGCACAGTCTTAGTACATCATTTTTATCTGCGTCCTACTCTTTCTGCACGCCACACGCCAGCAGCTTGCCATGTTTGATCGCTTTTTGTCGTCATCGCCATTGTACAGGGTTGAAAGCGCATCAAAACGCAAGTAGGTTAGAACCTCACTTAGCATAGATTGCGTTTGTGTCGCAGAATGCGACCACGTATGAAATAAATCACGATAAAATCGCATGAGGAGCTGACCATGCCCATTTGACCGAATCTTGGGGGAAATTTCAGTCATAGATCAGTTAAGTTCGTCACTTGTGTCTATTGCCTGTTTTATGAATTTTAAAGTACTTTGAATTTGTAGCCCAATGTTCGCTTTGATTTTTTCATAGTTCTGTTTGCTACAAGCTTCCTAAACTTAGTCGAAATCAGGTCGATGGATTTTGTGCTAGTGCAGCACTAACATGAACACCCATCAGAACAATCAAACAGATATTTGACGATCGTTCCATTGACAGACTTGAGGATAGCGCATTCACCTGTAAACACATGGACCATGCCATCCGAGCCCCAGTTTATTCTACGGGAAGGGTGTATCCATCAAACTGTCTTATTCTGTTTGTTCCGACAGCCGTCGTTAAAAAGACAGGTCTACATTAAACTGTAAGAATTCATCCATACTTGAGTAAGACTGAGTGATACTTCATTAAATGAGTTGTGTACTTTAGATGAGACTCAGTTGTGAAAAGTCAAGGCTTCTGCAGAATTCGAACCAGCGACAGAAACACCGTGCTCAAACGCGAGTTGTATATTGATTACGTGCACGACCAAAAAATCCCATAGGTATCGTATTGCGTTTGTCGTTAAACGTTAATGCAAAACATGTTGTTTCTCGTGATTCAGTCGAATGGGGAGCACGAGAAGGACGCTCCTTTTTGGATGACGTAGTGCTCCAACGTACAGTTTGTTGAATCACGCAAAAGTCTCAAGACAAGCTTCTTTATTGGTGCGTTTTAATATTGCTTACGTGTGTTAGAATGATGGGGCTGAGAAGTTTCAATTGTATTCAGTCACATTGTCGTTGACCTGTATGGGAGCTCGGTGTGCGAAATGTGGCTGAAAAACAACTCTGTGAACTATCGGGCAACATTTAGACCTGCTGTAAAAATGTAGGCGAAATATGCGTCATTTGAAAGAAGGTTGTGGCTGACATAATTATGCGGATTTAGTAAACGGTTGCATAGTGTTCAGTCCATCTAGTTACCATTCCGGGAAATCATCAGTACATCGAAAGCATACAAAAAGTATCGGATGTCGTGATGTGTAGATTTATATGACGTGTTGAAATCTTATCCATGGGTTTTGCACTAGCATTACGGACATCTATTTGTTAAGTGTCGGGTAATTTTCTAATCAGCTGCACTAGTCTCATTTGAGGGTTTGTTCCATCAGCTGAACATAACTCATGGAAGCTGGCTGTTGATTCAATCGTACTCCATGGCAAAAGTTTGAAAGATATAAACATAGAATGAAGGTGCAGTCAATCGTTACACAGACTTTCAACTCACTTACGCAAAAACAGCGTTCATTAATTACCCCTAGTTAACTGTGTGCAACTTGGAGATGGTTTAGAACATCCATAATAATTTTAATGTGGATCAGTGAGAAGGCTGTCGTCGCCTTTAAAAGCAACTCATGGGATACTTTTAATTGTACATCAGATACATATTTTAAGTGGAAAGATTTTACCCCTCCACATATGGATCATCTTTGATGGAAGGCACAAAATTCAGCCATGAGTTTTTCAAAGCATAGGGATATAAGCCGAGATAATTATGAGCTTGTAACCGCATGATTTTCCAGGTCCGTCAGTCATTGAAGAAGTGAAAACGATGAGTTGGTGACTCAAGGTTGCTCTGTGAAGGAACTTAAGAAGCACGAATAAGGCGAACGTAAACAGAAACATCTACACGCACGTCGACTGTCAAAGAAGAATTATGACCGTAATAACAAGTTACTATGCGACAAAACAGTTACACGATTTAAACGTAGTTGACTTGCGTTAAAGTACCCGCATCGTTTAAATCATGGGTTGACTTAACATATGCAACACAATCAAGATACAATGCAGTGTGACTAAAGCGTTATAAGGGAAAATCTTTTTACTGTTGGGTTCGGCTAAATGTCATGTAGGGGAAATGCGAGGACGCTCGATATAGAAACCGATGTTGCAAGTATCATTCATGGTTGGATGTCTAAAGTCACGCTAGTCATGTCAAAACCGTTATGGACCTGACAGTTTCTACGATGAATTATTGAATCGTAAAGTCACATAGTGGCATCTACACGAAGACTGTCAATTACCCAGTGTGTCTTGCAGAGTGAGGTTTGCGCAACCAGTAGACACGTAAATTACAGCATGGTTCAGTTCACAATGTCGGAACAGAATTTTTAATAACCACTTGAGAGATGAATCAAAACGGATAAATGCAAATGAACCACGTAATAAATGAATTACATAAACTGCTTGTGGATGAGGGGGGTGAACCAGTTAACACCGTAAAGTTCATCTCCATCCGTAATTCCTAGTCGCTTGAGCTGCATGAACCCACAATCCGCCAATCACGTTCAAATGTAGCCATCGTTACCTTCTTTTTTATCAGCCGTGCACGCATTATTGCGTGCCTATCCTTGACTGCTTCCGATCTGTTCGCCTACGGTAGCTGACGCAAAAGGAAATAAACAATCGAAAGCCTAGATAGTAGACGCCAGATCATTTAACGAAAGCATAGAATAATGATGGATTGAAGAGGACAGAGTAAGGTGATTGTGTGTAGAGAAATATAAAAACCAGAGCTTCTGTATCCGTCCACGCAGCTCGGCATAATCAAACACATCGCTGCTGTCGTGGATCAGAAACGTGCAAATAAATGCACTGTCGATAGTGTAGGCTTACAACGGCTTACAGAAATAGCAATAACATCAACGAACAGTCACAATGTATTCCTTTGCAAACATTTACAGAAGCGCGCCCAACAGAGAGAGGTCATCTAAGGCCACAATCCATTTGCAACAGCTTGCCATTCATCCAGCACGTAATTTCTCAGTTTTTGGGACCGTGTCCGATTGATCATTCTGGGTGTTTCAGCCCAGCCTTTAATCTTTACGTCGCCCGTTAGAGTGCTACTCGGATGGCTACCGAAACTGGATTGCCCGACTTACGAAGCCTGTCGGACGACAAGCGAGACCTACCAATTGTCCCATAATTGTGAACTCGGAAACAAAATCCAGAGTGGAAACTATGTCATGTCTGTAACCATAGCTATGCTAGCTAGCAAGAGGCGTGAGCGCCTTTCAGGTCAAACTGTTCGAATCCATCGTCCCACTGTTTTGGCCATCACGACCCACGCGATCGATAGAACTTGGCTGTTGACAATCTTCTCAACTAGCTGGAAAGTCAAACTGAGTGGGAAGACTGAGATCAAATATGAGTGATGTTCAGCTTGAGATCATCCCAACGTTTGGAAGGCAACGCAGAGTTGGGGATCGACATGCACCAAAGGGTGCAAATGCACAGAGTAAAAATATGGCATTTCCATAGCGATGTGTGTTATCACGGTGGTTTTTTCATCAAACGAATATAACTATTGGACAATAGCGATTAACCTAAGAGAGTGAGAAAAGTTATGCCGCACCATTTATGCACTCCGACGTGATACCATACAACCGTGTTTCCCAGCCATGCGTTACAATTCTAACGTTGAGAAGTATGTTGACATCCAGGTAATATCGATCATCGGCAGTGGTGGCCAGAACAGTAGGATGACGGGTTCAAGCGAACTGACCTGAAATGCGCATACAACCCCGTGTCACTTAATATGATTGAGGTTACAGCTGAGTTTTCGGGCAGTTCGGAAACCCGACTCGGTTTGAAAGCTCTTTCTCGGCGAGCTTTGCAACAATACGTCTTGTGGCGTGGTCTTGATTCTCGATTTTATGTCCAGGATTCCAAACAAAGATAGAAAGGTTTACCGG
>LOND01029370.1:0-12830 GCA_014220965.1 Paragonimus kellicotti
ATTAGTAGACAATGAGGTTATCTTTTATTCAATCATCACGACATGTTACAGGATCGTAAATGCAATATTCTGACCAGTAAACAAATTCAAGCTAAGATATGCAAGACCTCTGAATAATATTAGAATTCAGGGTGTGCACCGAAGTAAATATCCAAATGCAAGTAGCCAACAAGAATGATCTGCACCATTAACTAAACGAGACAACAGCAGATCCTTTCGATTGGTGCCTATTGCAGCGAAAGGAGTCTTCGTAGGTGAAATTAACACTGGTACTGGACTGCCCTATAAGATCCACACAAAGGAAAGTAACAGTGCCCATGGTCGAAGTGCAGAGAGATGAAGAAGCCAATAACCCTTAGTTATGAGGATACTAGATGTTATTGACCGTGAAGGAAAACTTATTCCATAGACACCTTGATGGGAATGTGTTGACTTTAGTAAAAAGATATAACCTGGGTGGCCCCGGTGCGTAGAGATAGTGCTAGAATAATAATTGGGAAGAATGAGGTGTGTTTTAGCAAAAAGACCCATGACGAACGATCCCAGATATTTTGGGTGTATCCCGAATCACGAGTGAGTAAAGTGGCCATTGCACACGGTAAGCAAGGTGAAAATTCAAATGCGAACACACCGGACAGATTTTTATTACCGTTTACAAAGTCACTGTGGTTCGCGGCATAATGCTTGTAGGACGGTTAGGCAGAAGGAATAAAGTACTGAATCACTGTAAGGTTGTGGTTAAGAGCTGCATGGACGAATAATCCAGAGACGATCTATGGATGTTGAAATTTGTGATACAGAAGCCACTCAGATATGCAAACCATACGTTTTAAACTGACGGAGAAAGGATGTAACAGTACGATATCGTTATTGAGCAAACTAGTGTAGTGAGGATGAACGATCACACTATACTACTCGTGAATAGTCAGGCAGCGGCATGTATTTAGGTAATGAAGTAACTCAGGAAAAATACCAGCAACACTGCAGTGCATTCCGGCACGGAATAGTGTTTCCCATACAAGATCTTGGCATCGACAACCGTGGTGTGCCGGGATTATTGCTATTTGCAAATGAGTGTTTGAGTTCGCGGTGGCATTGGAACACAGACCCCTGTGTCGATTTTCTGGATTAACAATCTTTGTCACCCGCCTTCTCAGCTCACAACACGATAGCCGTGAGTAAGCCAAACCACAATGGTACTGTAGCCAGCTGTGTGTCACTGTTTATTTGTCAAGCAAGTCTACTTACCACGCAGACAACCTTCGTATCTGGACGTTCTCAGATAAGCAAAATGAGGTTGCGCCCGGTATCACCGGGCTATCCACATGAGTTGTCAGTGTACCGGGACGATCCGGAACCCAGATGTGCCACCGTATACTTCACAGACAACAAACTATAGACCTTCGACTTTCAAGCTTCTCTCACTCAATTTTTTCCGAACATGGACAACAATGTGCTACCTCACAGTAAGCACTTCGATAAAACAAATTGTTTTGTAGGCTTTGCATAATTGAAAACCTGAGGAACAATCGGCAGACTAACGGGTAAAAAATGAGTAGAATGATAGTCGAATAAAGTCAGCCACCCATGCCCAAAAAGTACATGCATTTAGATAAGTAAGAATTTAAGCCAAGTTGTCTGCCCCGTGGAATGCAGCTACGTCCAACGGAGTGTGATTAATGCAACCAAAGGGTTTATAATTAGTAATGAAGAGGGCTACTATTGAGAAAGGAACCGTGGGATGTGTTCATTCCAGGCTGAGTGCTTTGTGATCCATTAAAACTTTAGTAAGAAAATTAGAGACGTTGGCTAATCAAATCCCTTAACGAGAATGTTCACGTTGTTTAGCCGAGTTATCTGTTAAACTAGAAAAACTGATACAACAGAGCATAGAAACGTGTCATGCAGAGTCATTTACTTTCGCATGTATGCTTGCTTGCACAGGATGTGCAATTTGATGCTGTCTACTTCAGAAGTGAGAAATCTATGGATCAAACTTTATTCCTCCACCAAATTAGATCAAAATCAGAACCATTTTCGACTGTTTTTGTGGCAATTAGGTAGCAATATTAAGCAACTGTGCATAGCCGTCAATGATGATACTTTCAGACAAACATTCAAATGAAATGCAATAAAACAAGAAGTCACCAGATAGTTGAACAAAGAGCTATATTCAGGGATAGCAAATTTGAACAAAAGACAAAGTGTGGAAGAGAATCAATCAAAAGGCAAACAACAGCAACGCATCGAAATTTTTTTTTAATCAAAAAATGCATCCACAAAAAAAAGAAAATAGGAGACAATAATCAAATTGGCCCTGGATATCCTATGCCCTGATCATGTGAGAGATAAACCTGGGAAAGAGTCAACAAGCGGATAAAGGGAGATGTGCTGAAATTTAGAGCAGCTTTGTCATCGCCGGCACCGCTTTGAACAGATCCTCCACAAGACCATAGTCAGCAACCTATAACAAAATGTAAATGAAGTTGGTGATTAAGTATGATCGTCACGAGATTCGCATCAGTGATGGATAATGATGAATAACTGCCACACAAACACAGGAAAGAACGAAGCCAGTTGAGAAATAAAAGATGGGAGAGGGATGGAACCTAAGATCATGTGTTTCGGCAACCGCATGAATGCCAGTGGAATACTGATGAAGCCAAAGAGCGCACAGTTTACGTTCATATACGTTTGCTAGATTACATCATTTGTGCGACCGCTCATAACGAATGCCCGAGAGCGCTTCTAACCTACAGTGGTTGCACAGTGTGCAACCCTACTTAACGTCGAAGTGAGCGTTTTCCTAGTCCGTGATCACCTAGTCTCCTGGTCGTCTTGCGACCTCTCCCAACCGTCAACAAACACAGTGAACGATGTGCAGTGCTGCGTACGCTCCTTGGGTATACGTAGTGCCGGCATGCCCCGATTGTACACTTTCATTTCCTCGGTTCTCGATCACAGACTTGGAAATTTCTAAACTACACACTGACTGACTCCCTCGTTAGTCACACAACTAGGCTAACTGGTGGTGACAACGGTGATCGAAATCAGGAACTTATATAACTCTTCCGCGCGAATTGGTGACGACACCGTAAAGCACTCACGCACGCACCGTGCATCGTTTACCCTCTCTAATGAAGATTCAGACATCTTTGCCTCTCCACAAGGTTAGCGACTGCATTTGCTGCCACCATAAGCACATGTTCATCAGCATGACAGTCTGATATGTTGATGCTGTTCATTTGGGTGAGACAGCCTGATTACAATAACAAGGATAGTGCCGCGGCCAAGTCACTCTTGTTTCAATATTTGACTGGTTAAATATGTAAAATGCTTTTGTTATTCATCATCATCATCATCATCATCATCATCATAGCAGCCATGAGCCTGACCAAAAGGTACTGTGGCTCGGGCTGCCGCTCACCTCAACAGTGACGTGGAATATCCTAGAAGAAAACGTTACTAAGAAGGTTGAAAATTAATAGAAGTCTAAGCGGAAGAACTAGAAATGGTATGGATGCAGGTACGCCATTGACTGCGACACACCGCCATCTCGGATAGCGTCTCCAACCAGCGGTTTGAGTGATCACGAGGACCCCATCCAGGCAGGCGACACCTACCCACTTTACTCAGTGGAGCAGTCAGGGTCTCATATTTCGTGACCACGTTGTTGCTTGACCACCATGTGGTTTCACCCAACTGTTGGTGGTCTCAGTATATAATGCCCGGTACGGTAAACGATCAGCTGGCATACGGAGTACGTGACCTAACCATCGCAGGCTGTGCAACGTGAGTAGTTGACCAATTGATCGCGCATCCCGAGCGTTCCGGAATACGCGCCGGCGAACTGCCGTATTGCTCACGCGATCAGTCCACTTAATGTGGGCTAACTGGCGGAGACAACGATGGTCAAATACAGCAAGCTTGTTGATATCTTCCTTGCGAACAAGCCTTTTTTATTACACCAACTGTGATGTTACAGAATGGAAGTGAATCCATAGTCCAAGCTTTTTTTGTGAAAAAAGTAATCATAGATTCATTTGGCAATGAGTAACTGTTTCGGTGGTCGATTACTACCGTATATCATAACTGTCGTTTCGATGTTTATCGTTATCCATTGTTCATGTATTATCGACCGATACTGGAGTTGATTATGCCTACTGAGATGAAGTTCGTTGCTTGAGATGGTTGGCCGAACATTATAGGATTGCTTTATCAACCAAGTTGTGAAAAACTGCCGCTGTTAAATAACGCAAACGTGTTAAGAGGGAAGTGGAATCGTTGTGGGTCACCGATATTGTCTTCATGCGATGTAGCTATGGCTTCGTCTGTCTGAGCTGCAACTTGATATCCCCTTAGAAAAACAACAATTCGTGTTGTCAGTTTTGGATTGTGTTCGTATATTAGGTAACTTAGCTAACACAACTTCATACCTTGAGTATGTTATGTTAGTTTGTCCGAAAGAGTATTGCAGAGGACCTAACATGAGAAATCTAATTTTAAAAAATCGCTGCCGAAATCCCTTCTCGTTGCTTTCAAAGGGTACAGCAAGTAGATTTCTCACTTCTGAAGTAGACAGCATCAAATTGCACATCCTGTGCAAGCAAGCATACATGCGAAAGTAAGATGACCTCTGCATGACACGTTTCTATGCTCTGTTGTATCAGTTTTTCTAGTTTAACAGATAACTCGGCTAAACAACGTGAACATTCTCGTTAAGGGATTTGATTAGCCAACGTCTCTAATTTTCTTACTAAAGTTTTAATGGATCACAAAGCACTCAGCCTGGGAATGAAACACATCCCACGGTTCCTTTCTCAATAGTAGCCCTCTTCATTACTAATTATAAACCCTTTGGTTGCATTAATCACACTCCGTTGGACGTAGCTGCATTCCACGGGGCAGACAACTTGGCTTAAATTCTTACTTATCTAAATGCATGTACTTTTTGGGCATGGGTGGCTGACTTTATTCGACTATCATTCTACTCATTTTTTACCCGTTAGTCTGCCGATTGTTCCTCAGGTTTTCAATTATGCAAAGCCTACAAAACAATTTGTTTTATCGAAGTGCTTACTGTGAGGTAGCACATTGTTGTCCATGTTCGGAAAAAATTGAGTGAGAGAAGCTTGAAAGTCGAAGGTCTATAGTTTGTTGTCTGTGAAGTATACGGTGGCACATCTGGGTTCCGGATCGTCCCGGTACACTGACAACTCATGTGGATAGCCCGGTGATACCGGGCGCAACCTCATTTTGCTTATCTGAGAACGTCCAGATACGAAGGTTGTCTGCGTGGTAAGTAGACTTGCTTGACAAATAAACAGTGACACACAGCTGGCTACAGTACCATTGTGGTTTGGCTTACTCACGGCTATCGTGTTGTGAGCTGAGAAGGCGGGTGACAAAGATTGTTAATCCAGAAAATCGACACAGGGGTCTGTGTTCCAATGCCACCGCGAACTCAAACACTCATTTGCAAATAGCAATAATCCCGGCACACCACGGTTGTCGATGCCAAGATCTTGTATGGGAAACACTATTCCGTGCCGGAATGCACTGCAGTGTTGCTGGTATTTTTCCTGAGTTACTTCATTACCTAAATACATGCCGCTGCCTGACTATTCACGAGTAGTATAGTGTGATCGTTCATCCTCACTACACTAGTTTGCTCAATAACGATATCGTACTGTTACATCCTTTCTCCGTCAGTTTAAAACGTATGGTTTGCATATCTGAGTGGCTTCTGTATCACAAATTTCAACATCCATAGATCGTCTCTGGATTATTCGTCCATGCAGCTCTTAACCACAACCTTACAGTGATTCAGTACTTTATTCCTTCTGCCTAACCGTCCTACAAGCATTATGCCGCGAACCACAGTGACTTTGTAAACGGTAATAAAAATCTGTCCGGTGTGTTCGCATTTGAATTTTCACCTTGCTTACCGTGTGCAATGGCCACTTTACTCACTCGTGATTCGGGATACACCCAAAATATCTGGGATCGTTCGTCATGGGTCTTTTTGCTAAAACACACCTCATTCTTCCCAATTATTATTCTAGCACTATCTCTACGCACCGGGGCCACCCAGGTTACATCTTTTTACTAAAGTCAACACATTCCCATCAAGGTGTCTATGGAATAAGTTTTCCTTCACGGTCAATAACATCTAGTATCCTCATAACTAAGGGTTATTGGCTTCTTCATCCTCTCTGCACTTCGACCATGGGCACTGTTATTTTCCTTTGTGTGGATCTTATAGGGCAGTCCAGTACCAGTGTTAATTTCACCTACGAAGACTCCTTCGCTGCAATAGGCACCAATCGAAAGGATCTGCTGTTGTCTCGTTTAGTTAATGGTGCAGATCATTCTTGTTGGCTACTTGCATTTGGATATTTACTTCGGTGCACACCCTGAATTCTAATATTATTCAGAGGTCTTGCATATCTTAGCTTGAATTTGTTTACTGGTCAGAATATTGCATTTACGATCCTGTAACATGTCGTGATGTGATTGAATAAAAGATAACCTCATTGTCTACTAATTCGTTTGCGATCACCGAAAACGATACAAGTGATTGCAAAGGATCAAAGTTATTCCAAAGCCACAATCAATAACGATTATCACTGACAGGCAGCCGACAAAGGCAGGGCTGGGAATTAATCGGATTGTCCTAAGCCATGTAAATGTGAGGTCACTAGTTAAACAGGTGCCATCCTGTCGATCGATAGATTCTGCTCGGGGTTCGCAGCAACATCTCCCAGGCTCGCCCCCATGTGACTCAGTGTCGACGGCTGGAAACTTTACGTAAGATGAGGGCTAATCGGGCACACTGACGTGAGTGCTCCCGTTGTTCGGCTGGATCGTCCCTAGGTAAACGCAATTAGTGATATGGAGCAGTGATAGCCGCAATAATTCTATCTTGTTAATGATGCTTTACTCTTACAGCTCAGTTGTTTGTTTGCAAGGTGTAGACATTTTTCTGTTGAATGTTTGAGTTCAGACCGGTTTTAATAACTAGTTCCCATACCTTCCTTTTATTTTACCTCCTAGTTAGAGCTTGTATGGCTTTTAGCATCACTATGGACCACTGACGTTTTACTATAATGTGATGACATACAGACCGACCAGGCTGGACAGAGGAACGAAATTAGCCTGTCGTAACGATTTCCGCTGATCAGAGCCCAAACATGCCTGTGGATGGAGAGAATTGAGCGAACACTGAACGAATGTAATCAAGCGAGTTCAGATAAGATCATGGGTGACAGGTGTTGAAATTGAACTTTTACATTTACGAATACTTTGCATTGATTGTTCACCTACTCCTGGATTGGTGGCCAATTCGTCTTTCCTCATGATCTAGGTGTTATTAGGTCTAAGTATAATTTTCTGGTACTGTTTTACGCATCATACCACAGTCAGACTAGGGGAACCTTTAGGTCGCCACGGTGGCCTTTTCGACGCTTGTCCAGATTCATGCTTCGTGCTTGAACTTGTTTGAAGTTGGAGAATTTCACATTCATGAGGTGTTATCGTTTTAGCTCGATGGTCTGTTATTTTCCTGATTATCTCGTCAGTACCAAACGGTTGTCGAATACCTTTCCACCATTATGGCGTGCAATGATCTGTCGGTTAGACATGAAGGTGGGCTGGCCGGAACATTTGTAAAAAAAAGTTTCGACAATCTTATTGTTCTGTCACGATTTACACTTTGTTTCTTCAGATTATACCGTAGCAGTGTGACTTGAATCACGTTCGTTATGCTCACATGTCTTCGCAGACCTGTTATAAGTTCCTTTGAGCTTACTCGCAATTCACCAATCGATCTTTGGATTCAGTTGTCACGACACTGACTACCGCTTACACAGTAATCTGTATTCCATTTGTATTCCTCATCGTTCCTCTTAGGCTGTGGTAACTTAACAGTCTGCATGTGCAACTGCTTCATGTCACGTCGTGTAATCCGTGTGATCATTCTATAATTGCTCAACTGTACGTTTATTTCCTGTGTGGTTTATAGATGTACATCACCGTAACTGTCCTGGCTTGAGTAGCGTTGTAGTCGATTCGTTCCATCTTATGTCATCACCACGTCAGTGGTTGACATTGATGGTTAGTTAGGCGTTTGCCACATAGCCCTAATTTACAATTAGAAAGGGTACAGAGGTGGGGTTTGCTCTCTGGGAATGCCTTCTTGACTAGATCATTACTTTCCTTATAAAGATGTTTTCACCTTGCAACCAAACAAGGGTTGCAAATGAGGTTAAGGCAAGTCGGCTTCCTTACAACGTTCACTGTCTTGTTTTATTGATTTCACTTACTTGACAATTCAGCAAAACACTATTCGCGTCACTGAACCCCATCAGCCATCATCTCACCCCGGTCGTCTCCAGCCGTCGGTGCTGTGAGTCGTAAGAACACTAGGCCGATGGACGAACACGACGTGCATTGAGTAGCCTAGCGAGAGCCGTGTTCATTTCTCCAATCAAATTTTTCGTTTGTCTGCTTTGAATTGATTGCGGCGTTGGCGTGACAGGCAGTTATCTGTAGTAATTGATGTATTAACCCAAGTCTATGCTTCCATAAGGACCGGATGAATGAGCTCGCCTAAATCTCTAGCATACCTCAGCCGTGTCACCCTGTGGGTCACTTGAAGACACCATTGGACAACTCTATCTGAAGACGGTTTGTGTCTCCTCCTCCGAATGGCCACCGTCAGCAGTTGCAGAGTAACCCCACTTTTCCGGTCGCCTTGTATGCGCGACCGTTAGCCTCAAGTGCGGTCACATCCTCTTGAGCTGACTTGGCTTAAGGATACCCCCCTTATCATAGTGATGTAAGTCTTCATTCCACTTTCTATTTGTCCACTGCTGCTGGTTCACCGGTTGGCGTTGTCAGTTTGGTTGAATTGTGAAATCCACCCATCCTAAGTGTGGCGCTGCCTCCCGTCCGTCAGTAAGGTATCGTATATACCTAAGTTCTCGTCCGTCGATAACAATCGCCAATCCACGAAAGCAGCCACCATGTACAACCAGAAACGTAAAGATCAGATTACTAGTTCAAAACCGGACTACCTTCATCTCGAGAATTCACATTTATCAGCAGAAGGCCTTAGGTGATGTATTCATGGTGGACATATCATAAAACGTCTTATTTTGACACCTCTTGATATGGTTGGTGAATGCGTTGTCGAAAGAAAACAGCAGCAGGGCTGTACACAAGCCTTAGTTAGGGGCATTCATTCTCACCTGAGGACTCGTTGGCCCGATTGGTAAATTATTGTTAGTATATTGTCAAGTGTAAATTGAAACCTTTTGTTGACTAGCGTCGGGGCTGCTTTTGTAGTTCTTTTTTGACCGGTTATCCAGCAAACGATGTGTGGCATATAACTTAGTACTTTTGATGCATTCTCCCTCTTTAGTTTACCACCGTGATGACCTAGAACAAATCCAACTTATTTTATCCATCGCGCTGGATGAATACCATGTGTTTCCTCAACGGAATGAGGCTAATGTTGTTACTCTACTTGTTTGCCTCGTGTCTAGCAGACACGGCAAAATCCCCTTCGATCTGGCATACCATGCGCGCCGTCTACAATGGGGACGTCAACTGGACCAATTTGCTTCCCATCGAGTGGATCGAGAAAGCGCTGAGTATCCCTGGCTCTGGTTATGTAATCGCCTTTGTCTACTGGCTCCGTCATCCCATTTTGCTCTGTTTTCTGCTGCCCACACTGATTATACTGTTTGTTTACCTTACGGTCCTTATTGTTCATTTGTATCGGCTACGTTGGTGGTTAGCTGCACAGTTGACGCGATGGTGGCCAGCCCCAGACGCACATCGTCGTGGTTCTCTATACTCCCTGATTGATCGCACACAGCTGGCCTCACTGGCCCAATTACTAAAACGCCTGATTGCTGCATTATGGGACGCTCATGGTCGCATATTTCATGCCTATGAAGTAGTCGGAATGGAGAAGTTGCCCATGCATGGTCCGGCTTATGTGGTGTACTATCATGGAACTTGTCCGTTTGATGCATACTATTTGATTTCACGATTCTGTATTGAGCGAGATCGGTAAGCGTTAACTTTGTTGTATGTCATTCGCCTATATTTGCTACTAGTTGTGTGAACTCTTGCTTGCATTCATCCCCTCGAGGTGTTCAAATGAGAAGTCATGTAATAACAAGTTTGTAACCTTCTCCCGCCTGGTTTGCTTTCAAGCACAAAATTTTGACCGCCTCGAATGTTCTGTTTTTTGTTGAATTTGATGACCCTTGACGGCCGCATTTATTTGTTGCTACCAACTGCCGTTCTATTTCCACTCAACAATCTACTTGGTCCATGTTTGATTTATTGTCACACGGTGCTTAGTATTGCTTTGATATGCAATCTGAACATATTCGTACTACTGTATGCTCATTTTCAGCTTTGAGTCACATGCACTAACACTGTGACTCGTGCTACTTTTGCTCCTGACAGTTGTGTGAAGTGGTTGGAACTAGTTCCGGTCAGTGGCACGTGGTATACTGGAAGTCGTGTAAAATGACCGAATACAATTATTGGAATTCATGAGGTAAAAGTCAAAAATCTGACACTAAAACTTTTCCACTGCTGCGGACATGCCCCGAGAGCGCTTCTTAACCCAGTGGTGGGGTTCACGGTATGGGGTTGGGGGGGGCGTTGTGGGTTCAGGTTTGGTTTATTACTCCAGTTGTGTAGTCCACAACTAAACGCAAGCAGTCGGACCTGAGAGTGACTGACAGGACAGGTGAACCTGATTTGACGCCTCGACTACCAACTGCAACAAACGAAATCACCGCACATCAAAGGAGACAAAGTTGCTGGATGTAACGGCTCGAATGACCTTCACGTTACAATGATTTAAAACTTCGTCCACCCAAACCTCCATGGTATCTTACAGAGAGGAGGTCAACAATGGTTTGTCAATCTCAGATATTCTCATAACCAGATGTCAAAACGGACCGGTGCAACCATCTTCTCACCGTAAGTTAACATGGAGCGGGCAATATTTGCTATTCGCACTTACTGCCTACAAATGAAGATTAGTGTTGACAATATTTCACACAACCAGAAAGATATGCACCACAGATCGGCTTAGCAAAGAAAAAGAGCTAATCAGAAAAACGCTGGTAGACGACGGTTATCCATCTGACCAACAACATGAGTCACAAACTGACATCGGCCTTGCAACGCACCTATCCAGCTACCCAACTGCGCATTATGTTTAAGGCACTCCACACAAGAGTTGGCTCTCCATAACGGTGATGCACACTCAATTGATCAATCAGCCTCGTAGTAAATAACCGTTGAACTGAAGTTGCAGTGATGTCCACATAGACAGAACATATTGGTGCTTGCATCAACGTAAGGCGGAGATCATTCCTGAGGGGGTATCAACTACGATGTAGAATAAAACAACCTGCTGACTGTAACAAGCTCAAACAACTCGGCCTGATCGATCACCAAACATATACTAGCAACCGGTAAGTCAGTTGACCCGGTCAAATCGTTCAAAATGTGATTACGTAATCGTAACCCCGAAACTATCGATTAATGAAGCAACGATAATCAGGCAACATTGATCAGTTTTGTGTGCAAAGTAGGCGTTGATGGAATCAGTCAGCCTAAAATGAAACTGACTGTATCATTAGCGCGTGAAAATTCGAAACTATTTTGACTGTCCGTTCACTTATTGGTAACATGCAGTTGGCATAAAATTCGTTGGTTTTATGTTAGCGATTGATGGCAGTAAGTTGAAATGTCAACATCTCGGGACATATATCTTCTATCTGTTTTGACTAGATGGACAAAGGGAACTCTGTTTTAAATTTAACAATTGACAACCGGTCGGTCGAACATGGTTGCAGGACGAACAAGTCCGTAGTGGTGGCCGGTGAATTGTCTGTATCGAAATAGACAGTTTTGGTTGTATGTTGATGGCCGCGAAACGCGTACAGCTATTCTCAGTAGGAATATATTGCTGCGGTTAGAAAAAGACTGCGACGGTTCATCGAAGTTTAGGATAGAGGCAAAATGATGGAGATATAATGAAGAACTTCCGCGGATAGAAGCATTTGGTCACCCTCCTGCAAACTTGTCAACTGTATCAAAATGCACCTGAAAGCAGATACACTTTGATTAACGCAGATCATCAACATGATGAAATCTCGATGGACACAGATACATCGGCGATTGTGGTGTGAACGAATATGACCACAAATATACAATTTTCAACAAGTCCAGTTTAGTGTGTGAATTAATAGTTTGTTCTTTTTGCGCAGAATATAGAATCGACGCAGTTAGGAACGTTAGATTTTCACACAACCAACAAGCCAAATGAAGGAAATGAAACGAATGAGTATGGGAGGATGAGAGATACAGGAATAACGTTAGGCGCGAAGGCGTGACGCTCGACTGAGGCGATTGACAGTCGTAAACCGACCGCGAGAGAACAAAGGACGGCAGAAGTTGGAAAGCAGAAAACAAAGCTAGATGAGGAGGATGAAAGTCGAAAGTTCGGACGAGTGGAATACAAAGAATAGCTCAGGAATTGTGTGCGTTTGGCGCCACCGGCATATTAAAAACCGACGTTGTTGTGATGTTAAGAGTGTCGACTGCTTCGTGCGGACCACTGATACACACGAACACGAACAAAAATGGCTGCAAACCAGCGCAGACATCAAAGAGGAATAAAATCCAATTTTCGGTCAGACTACACTGATGTGGACGCTAAATTAGAGAGAAGGAAACCAACTGAATACACTGAACATCAGGCTACTTCACCCAAATCAACTTAAGGAGTA
>LOND01029372.1:5858-20645 GCA_014220965.1 Paragonimus kellicotti
TTGTCTAGATAGGGGCATCCCGACAGTCTCTTAGCCCATATACGACCATGAATATTCACAGCATTGCCATTTCTATACTGCATCCGTCGTCTTGAAGCATAAATACAGTCGCCCTGTCTGCTACATGAAGTAGGATGGATAGGCGAAAACCCATTACTGCTGACCCCTCGCCACTGTCATACTCAATTCAACTATCAGACCATGCCGGAGTCTCCATTCTAGAAACACTATTACAGCTCTCACAACAGACACAGTTAATCATAGAAATACTGTTCCAGCAAGTCGCATCTCTTACCACCTAGCCCATAGTCTACGTTGTCCCTTGTCCAAGCTTAGAATGCGAGTTAGTATGGACGTTTTCCATAGTCGCACTCTGAAACAGATACGTCAACAGGCTGCTCTTGTACGGACGATGGACCCACTGAATATCGATGTCGACTGCGCTACAGAAATCCCGATACATGATAGCAGTCAACGCATGGAATTGACAGCACCCGCAATGTAGGGTAACTCGACGACCGCCACTATCGCTGGAGAAGATATAGTCCACAGCAAAACGGCAAAAACTGCACTGGTAGATTCGATTTCCGTTAGCAGTAGATTCTGCGTCATCCACTTGGCGGGCTTCAGTAAGGCCAGCTCTGGAGGTCAAATATAGGAATCTTCTCACTGTGTCTTCTAATAGTCGGCGCTGGTGATCAGCGAACCATCATTTTCACATATGGTCTCGCTAACACCGACCCGACGGCCAGTACAACTACGATACAGAGAAAAAAGACCTGTTATTCCTCAGATAAGGTCTTTTTTCATCTCTTTCGACTGTTCGACCAAGTAGTGCTCACGGTCTTTGCGCAAGCTTTTAGTCAGCTTGCGTTTAAGTTCTCGACGGTCGTCATCATATTCAGAACCAGGTGGGATCGAGCGACGCTTGTTCATAAGGTTTATCGACGTGATGGAAATCCAGTTCTGTCGCAACTGAACAGCTCCTTCGGAACATACCTCTTCACAGCAAGACTTCAAGGCTGTTGGAATATGTTCTTAGTGTCCTTAGGTCCTCTCACCTAACGCGAACTGGGCAAATTGTCCAAAAACGCTTCTTGGGAAGCGTTTCTTATACTCTCCTCGCTCGAATACCAGTTGATTATCTTGTATTCACGAGTGTATGACTCTTGGGCAGATGAAAAAGCACAACGGGCATGCACAACAGCATGATCCGAGTCCAGAGAGAAAACGGTCACATCGATCTTCTAACGAAGAACAACAGACCACGANATGGGTGGTTGTGCAATCATCTAATCCTTCGATGTTCTCACCAATTCTCATTCATCGTCAACATCAAGAGCCGCCACACAGCATCCCAGAGCAAGGGCTTTATGTTGGCTACATTCAACCTTTAACGGTCAGACATTTTCCCAAGATTATAATATTTAGCAAAGTCGGTAAATGTCACTTGTCACAACAGAAAATTTGTGTTTACTAGGACACCAGTTGACACTGTACCATACAGTCGTAGTCAATGGCGGACATGCATCTCCACAATATGTACCTTGCCAAGGTGCACCTTGTGAACTCCTGTTCTAGGTCAGAATCCTTTCTTTACGGTTGTCCTCTCTATTGCTGCTACAAACAGTGGTTCAACTTACAAGTCTACTTGGTCACGCCACATATGTGGTATATATACATTCGGGTTGATCGGCTAAGCACCCGTTTGGCAAGTGTCAATCAACAACACATACCATGTGGCGTTGCCAAACTAGAGCCCCCAGTATTCTGACTCTCCAATCTAGTAAAAACAGTTTATCAAAGAACTAGGGAGTCCTAGTGGATCTTACCGTGTTAACTATAGGATGGCACAATAGCGTGGTAGACTACCATTCTGAGGGCAAAACTGACGAGATCCCAATAGCAATCATCAGCACCTGACTTTATTGGCAGTTCGAACAAACTGACATTAGATTACTGATGAGTAGTCGGGGATTTGGTTAATTTCAAGTTGAACATCACCCACAATTGATCGCAGCTGTCGCATTCCCATAGACTTTCCAGTCGGCCCCTTTCGAAAAGAAGCACTAGACTCGAGTTTCGCTCTCATTAGAGCTCGTCAGGTCACATTACCTCATTCGCCGCGTCAAACTCTGATCCATCGGAGTCCGTAGGATGAAATACTCTCTCCCAAGGAGAAAATAATTTACTTTTTCTCAAAGATGGTGTCTATTGGCGGATTGTTGTACATTCTTCAGGCAGGAACAGCATTGGCATCACTGGCAGTACCACTTACTCTCTAGTGGAGAACACATCTTGCAATCCAGTTATTCTCTCAAAGTTTTTGGCTTTGTCAACGCTGAAAGCCACATATGAAAGTTGCTTGCCTACGAAAAAAATTACTTTTGCCATAATGGACGTGTCGGTGTCCAATTTCTCGAGTTCAACAGTTACTTTGAAAACGACAGCTACTAATTCTGGGAGTATTATTTTAAAACATCACCCTTTTACTCTATTGTACGTCTAACCTCATTAAGCACGGCTAATGTATCGCCACATCAATGTACACCTTGACTATGATATTCCGTACAGCTGATAACATGCTTCTTCGCTGTAATCAAGATAGTCTCCGGACCAGATTGAATTTAGCAAGAAGCCGGTCAAGGATTTTTCGGAGCAGTGATGTGATGAGCAATCTATGCATAAGAGTGTATTTGGTTGTCGGAGGCTTTAATTAGGAAACTGCTCTTTTTATAACAAAACTTGTATTTTGAGGTTTCCAGCCAGCCCACGCTAAACCAACACGTTCGCGGAACTTCAAATAAAAACAGTGAAGAAACATTCGCAGACTACCGTTTGTTAATCAAAACGGAGTGCGTAGTTAACCGGTTTATAAGGATACCAACGGAAACTGAATGAGATGGCTACGTTAGAACTTTCCAAATTTCGAAAACGCAAGAGAAAGTTTTCATTTTTCCCAAACTTTTCAGTTCTATGGGGATCACTTCATCTTTCCAAAACTTTCTAAACCACCGGGAACCCGGAATAGTTCGTCAATTTCGCAACGTTACTGTGTGTAGGTATGACAATGTAGTTACGACTATCCCTAAGGTTACTTACTTTTCCACAAAAAACGGCGCTTATACTGAGCATTTCTACCCTAGAGCAGCGACAGCAGTGTGTAACCTGAAACACAAGATATTCAAATGACAAGTACAGCAGGAGAAATCGATTTCGTCACATGTAACGACGTCCATCAAACCACCCGCATGACCTGCCATTAGAAGCGTGGTTCTGAAACCAAAGCACAGTGTGACCTTGTACTTATACGAATATTCACCAGGCGAGTGAACCCTATCTCTACTGGGTCACGTCTCGATAACGTATCGATCGGCCTGCTTACATACGCATAAGCCCGGTCAATACACACAAGCATGCACACATTAAATTGTGCAGTTCGGACTGTACCGTCCACCAGCAAGCAAGCACGCACATTCGTACCGCGTTTGGTCTCATCGAACGTAACACCAATATCTATTTATAGTAGCCTAAATGAAACCCGATTCAGCGCGATTAAAGATACTGAAACCTTGTCTGTTGGATATGACTGGGTCAGTTGGGTGCTCGCGTAGGCAGACACATTCCGACAGTAAATTAGATAAACTCTTGACGAGCAGGGAGTAGCAGTGACCTATTGAACTACGTGAGAAACAAATGGATGGACTAGCCTCAACTATAACGGAAAGCTGATCGTCATCGAGTGTGAAATCACTTTGAACTCACCACCAATTATTGGAAAGTTCAACCAAAAACCTGTCTGTCATCAGTGGCCGGCGAAGTGTCCCGGGGTAAGTGGTGGAAACGTGAGATAGTGCGGGCAAACTGTGCCAGTGGACATTTTCTTAATAACTATGATGCTTGCTGTAGTTTCATTCCCATTATTTGTCTGAACCGCTACGATATTAAACCTTGACGCGGCGAGATGCCTTTCGCATCTTCATGGCTTATTGGACTAAACTGGACGACGTGATGATCACACCGACAGTCACTCATGCCAAGCAAGACACTAGGTAGAGATCTGACGAACCACAGTTTCATGGTCCTCCAGTTTGGAGGTTGGGAGGAAGCTGTTATCTTTTTCTGGAGTGTACTGCTGAGAAACCTAATTGTTCCCTTGTCTAGATAGGGGCATCCCGACAGTCTCTTAGCCCATATACGACCATGAATATTCACAGCATTGCCATTTCTATACTGCATCCGTCGTCTTGAAGCATAAATACAGTCGCCCTGTCTGCTACATGAAGTAGGATGGATAGGCGAAAACCATTACTGCTGACCCCTCGCCACTGTCATACTCAATTCAACTATCAGACCATGCCGGAGTCTCCATTCTAGAAACACTATTACAGCTCTCACAACAGACACAGTTAATCATAGAAATACTGTTCCAGCAAGTCGCATCTCTTACCACCTAGCCCATAGTCTACGTTGTCCCTTGTCCAAGCTTAGAATGCGAGTTAGTATGGACGTTTTCCATAGTCGCACTCTGAAACAGATACGTCAACAGGCTGCTCTTGTACGGACGATGGACCCACTGAATATCGATGTCGACTGCGCTACAGAAATCCCGATACATGATAGCAGTCAACGCATGGAATTGACAGCACCCGCAATGTAGGGTAACTCGACGACCGCCACTATCGCTGGAGAAGATACAGTCCACAGCAAAACGGCAAAAACTGCACTGGTAGATTCGATTTCCGTTAGCAGTAGATTCTGCGTCATCCACTTGGCGGGTTTCAGTAAGGCCAGCTCTGGAGGTCAAATATAGGAATCTTCTCACTGTGTCTTCTAATAGTCGGCGCTGGTGATCAGCGAACCATCATTTTCACATATGGTCTCGCTAACACCGACCCGACGGCCAGTACAACTACGATACAGAGAAAAAAGACCTGTTATTCCCAGATAAGGTCTTTTTTCACCTCTTTCGACTGTTCGACCAAGTAGTGCTCACGGTCTTTGCGCAAGCTTTTAGTCAGCTTGCGTTTAAGTTCTCGACGGTCGTCATCATATTCAGAACCAGGTGGAATCGAGCGACGCTTGTTCATGGGTTTATCGACATGATAGAAATCAAACTCCGTCATAACCACACAGCTCCTTCGAAACATACCTCTTCACAGCAAGACTTCAAGGCTGTGGGAATTTGTTCTTAGTGTCCTTAGGTCCTCTCACCTAACGCGAACTGGGCAAATTGTCCAAAAACGCTTCTTGGGAAGCGTTTCTTATACTCTCCTCGCTCGAATACCAGTTGATTATCTTGTATTCACGAGTGTATGACTCTTGGGCAGATGAAAAAGCACAACGGGCATGCAAAACAGCATGATCCGAGTCCAGAGAGAAAACGGTCACATCGATCTTCTAACGAAGAACAACAGACCACGACGTTTCTTCAACAAGCAACACCGGGTTTCCTTTAGCCACTTCGTCAGAACAGGAAGTGAACATATCAGGCGACATGTGAACTGGTGTTACGCACATGTAAGTGGTTGTAGCAACCCATGGAGTATCACGGCGCTGACAGACTGTGACGACACCCGAACAAGAAATGCACATGATTGAGATGCCCACTTCAACTTGAACTTAAAATCAGTGCTACACTAAGTAACAGGATGTTCTTTGTGAAATAGTCGTACGTGGAACCACGTTATCTTTGTTGAATAATCGAGGATCACCTGACATTGTAATAGAAGGTTTAAAGTATGGATTGTAAGAAAACGAAAATCAGACAAGCAGACTCATGCACCTCACGTTCCTATAACCTCTCAAAACTGATTTAACTAGGTCATGGCCGGTGATAGCCAGCTGACATAGCACAAACGCCGACAACAGATCTGTCCATTTGAACGACGGAACTACGATCACGTGAACGGCGCAGAATTTGGCTAGGACCAAGTGGTAACATGACGCTGCAAACACCCGAGTCATGTGATCAGTGCATGTTGAAATCAGTGCGGGAGTCGACTAGCACGGGAGGTCTACCCAGAACCCGACAGTCCGATAAAAATGGTCCCCTCTGATGAGCACGTGCAAGATTAAAACATACAGTCCTGAAAGGGACGGTTTTTAACGTTCACAGTTTAACAGGTCACCGCTCTGTTGACTGATAACGGCCGCTACTCATCCTCTCACGACTGAGGTATATTATATCATGCAACGATGAAAACATGTTCCGGATACGGAAAGTGTGCAATGTCATAACCTTCGTCAATAATGTGATCTAACCAACCCCAGACGTGTTCAATGGGATTAGGATATGGTGATCCAGGTAACCAGAGTTAACACCGAAATCTCCTCAAAGTAAAATTCATCTGTCCACCGGCGGACATGTTTAATCAGACTTTAAAAGATCCAATCGTTAGAGTTGTCAACCGCTTGAAGCAAATGGCACCCTTAAAAATTCTCATCGCTCCCATTATTCACCATGTTTTTCAGGATTACTTATTCGCTTCTTCCGTACGACAAAATGTACGCATACATTGATAAACTTACCGTTATCTTGAACGACAGGCGGGGAAAAGGGTGGGGTCTAATTCCACCAGCATCTTTTCGTTAAATTTTTGCGTGGAACTCCAAAAAGGACATATCGGTTCGCTTAGGCAGAGTTCGTAGTTTTAGATTAGATTAGATTTTTCAATAGCTTCTAAGTAAATTGAAACTATGTACAAATTCGGCGACAAAGCTTCCCATTTCACTAACGGCCCAGTTTTTATTCTGGGCATATAGGTGTCAAGATGACATAAAAGTTAACGGCAGTCGAAAAATTCGGTCCGTTCAAAACATGCATCGTTCTAAAATGGCTTGCTTACCTTTAGTGCCACGTTGTTGAAGTGATTCCGGGGATTTTTTGGATCGATTTGCGGATTTGTTGGTACGTTTTTCCACACTACCATTTCGTTCCAAGTGAACAATTGCCATTCGGACATGAGGATGGCATGAGACCAACTCAATGAAGTTGAACAACTTTTTTTAAGGGTTTAAGACAAGAGTTGAGCTATAAGAAAATTTAAGAAATTTGGTTAATTACATGCAAACAGAAAGATCGACAATTTTTCCGTTATAAGAATTCATTAGCATGTGGATATTGTGGTTCGAATGAAAACTGGACGGGATGTCATATACACGAGGGCTCGCTCATGAAAACGCCATATCGCAAAAAAATGCAATACCCGATATCCAAATGGTCAGTTTGATGACCTTTTTATTTAGAAAGCTAAGAAGATTTTCGTGAATGATCCAATCCTTTCAAATTCTGTCGACTTTTCCCACAATGTTAGTTACCATTGTCCCTTCAAATTAGGTCAAAATGAGGCCGATAGCTTGGTGACATTACAGCTCTAACCAGGATACTAATTAAAACGACAAAGCTATCGTCTAGTCAATAAGCAGTTCACTAACTCAAGAACTCTGCTTACAGCTAGGTGCGATAAGTCATTCACTAGTGAATACGCAAATAACGCCATCCGAGTTCCAGCGTGAGCCCATAAGATGATCACGTTTAAACCGCAGTGACTATCGTCATTGAGACCAACGAGAAAAATGTAGGAAGAAAGACTAAAATCACAACCTGGTTCGGTTGGACATTAATCATGGACAGGAGGTTGTCTGTCTGATGACTTTGTGCTTCGAGGTATACAAGGTTTGATAACACAAAGATGTAATGTTATTATGAACAATTTCTACACCAGTCCGTTGCTGGCACTGTACTTGGTTCGACGTAGTACAAAGATTGTGGGCTCCGCGTTAGAACTGGGACAAAGTCCAAACTGAAGTCAGAAACGTTTCCTGATCTGCATAAGAGTTTCTATCTTTAGAAACATGCTACAAAATAAATATCCGTGATATATTAAACAAAAAGAAAGAGTATACGGGCGTCATACTCGACAATGTGCGGAACTGTAGAACGATTAAAAAATTCGTAAGCTTTAAACAGTGCACGTCTGTCTCCACAGCAAGTCTACAGATGATGCAGGCGTGGCTGTTTATACGCTGAAAACGTACAACTGCTGATCGTACACGAGGCTGGATAACAGTAGACTGAGGAAACGGTTTTTAACACCTGGATCCGCCCCGAAAACTGGGCGGGAACTAAAACCGGCTGGAAAAAATGACAGTTTGGTTGTTAAACGAGCTATGTTCGCCGCTGGAGAAGGGACAGAGTATCTATTCCAAACACACAGATTTTCAAAATTTCAAACGAAAGCCAAGCACACTGATAAGGTTATCAATCCAGAAAGCTGAAAACGTGCACAAGAATGAAGTTTGCGGTCTCTGATGTTCGCAACCTGCACCCAAATAACGCATTCCTGTTCTTCATATCTATCAAACTTTCTTGGAACAACGTACAACTAGTCGTTTTGGGCGCACAGTTTGCTAGACAGGTATGCTTTATGAGAGCTGAGTTCTATGCAGCTGAACCGGATTTACAAATCAAGCAATGCTTGTGGAATAGAAAATGATGACGAAAGAGTATTTAAGAGTTGTGTTGGCTTACAACCCATTTAGCAAAACCAGCGCATATTGAATGCTTTTGTGACACTAGGACACAAGACTGCTGGGAGAAGTGACAACGGATTCTGGTGTGGATTTTGGACACCAAAAAAAGTATCTTCTACTTGATATTCGCCTTTTAAATTCAATCGACATTAAGCGAGCTGAATATTTTTCGGGCATTATATATATATATATATATATATATATATATATATATATATCCAAATCACAATTTGCGCAGACAGAGTGCGGGACCAACACCCATGTGGAAGTTCCACGATCAACACCATTCAGGTCTCGTGCCTGTTTCGCGCATGTTCCCATTAGCTGTGAGGACTTTCTTTTTCTACATGGGAGTATCTTGTAGTCAACGGCCTATGTGAATCCTTATTACCACAAAACATCGATCTATCAGTGTTAACAACTATGTAGATACTGTACATATAGAAGGGACCAAAACAACGGGGCTTCATCGGATAGATCGGGCCGTATATCCACATTAGGCAGTCCCATTGTGCCGTCCTATTTCCATGGCAACTCTAGTAGGCTAGATCATGTGTTTCAATATTTGCGTTCAAAGACACACCGAGTCGCTGTATCACCGACTAATGACTACATCCAATCCCACTAACTTGATGTGAGCTGAGTGTCATAAATGTGCAACTCTGCTGACAGCATTTGTACGTAGATGATCTACCATCGAATATAATTAAGCTGAATTTGTTCTTGGGATCTATTTGCATGTGAAGATGAGAATGATTTAAGTAGGGGGTCTCAGAGGTACTTGACTTTATGGTTCGTGCAGTGTCGTATAGTTTGCACAGATTGTGCAGCGTCCGTCGTGAGCAGATGGGTTTGCTATCATAATCTCTAGTGGTAGTAGGTTCACCATAGCTGCCTCTTCACAGCACCTACTTCTGCAACGAGTGACCTGATCACTGCCGTTGCCAACATTACCACCATTGTGGATACCAGTACATCAGTAATTGATCATGTTCCCCAGCTGTCATAAAGCCCCGGAAATAAAAACGCCTAATTTAGATATAAAGGAAGCGGAAGGTATGGAACTTCTAAGATCAAGCTTAACCACTCCAGATGCCTATTGTGCCTTGCAAACGAACAAACGGGTTACAAGCGACAAATAAATGTTGCATTAAATAAGGTTTAGACTAGCAAGCCTGCCGATAACTGTCTATAGTTCGCCGTTTCAAATTACAATTTATCCACTTCGCACTTTTATGCAAATATTTTGGTTGTCTGCTTACGCCTAGGAACGATTCCAGCGACAGTACTGTAAAAGACGCCTTTTATTCAGTTTTCGCTGCCCTCCATGGACTGGCACATAGCTGCGATAAAGCCACGTTGACTACAGAGAAGAATGTCCAGGTTGGTCGACACGGCGACACCGAGTTTCGTCTGGCTGGCAGATTTAGACTGATACCATACAACTTGGATAACATTGACGCCCTGTCGCAAGCGTGCGCCGAATACATGTTTTTGGCCGGCACTAGTTGTAGAAATTTTGCGCGTCATTTCTGGACTGGGCGCCCTCTTTTCTGAAGCAAACCTGTCCTCCGATAGACCATATAGCTGTCACGTATACATGACGTGGCCCTATTCGGGAGTGTCGTTATCACAGCACATCACTGAATTCACATTATGAGTTGGTGCATTTTTGCTGTTTTTACCTTCGCTGGGCAACAACCCTACCGACAGCCGCGTCTGACTCTGGAGAAATTGAACAAGCCGTTGGCAAAGTATGTGTAATAAGTTAATCAGCATACAAGCTCACCAGTTGTGGTCTCAAGGTCCTCAGGAGCTGCTGGAGTCCAACCTTAAAGACCGTTCAGACAGCAGATACTATAGCATGCGGGTTAAACAAACATTACATCTCGGAAAATTTCTTGGAGTTGTTGGATGTTACATGAGATTTATCACCGCAGATAATATAAGTTGGCGAGGTTTATCCGCAACAAGCTCTGGCGTAGCCTGATTGCTGACTGTCAGGCTTGGCTAACAGTTAATGAAACGAAGACCGTTATTGCTTCAGAGAATACGAGCAGACTCTTCAAGTTACATCTGTCATTGAAGTTAACGAGCTAGACTGCACACTCGCTCACGATAAGTGCAGAATGTTAGAATGCTAGGCAGAACATTTTGTGGGCCAGATTAGGTGGCATCCTGCTTTCTTCTGTTAGGGTCATAAACTTGCAACGTAGTGCCTTTGTCAGTAGGTTCAAAGCCCCCAACCAGCGCTGGAGTCTGCTAACAGATTTCAGATCTCAAACACAAGGCGTCCAACGTGCCAACACGTTTCAAGGGAAGTAGGCAGGCACTGGTGAAGGATCTGACATAGTTGTATCAACCAGCTTGGACGAGTGAGAACCAACCCTCTACTGAGGCCGATCGATAGTTTCCTACATCTTGATTTGACCCTAGAAAATAGATATCACTCGATGGTGCGAGAGAATTTGGAAAGTTGGGAATCAAAATAGCACTGGGATGTGGTAACGGACAAATCATGTTACTGTTAGAAGGACGATAACTTGGCAGCAGAAAGCAAGTTTCTTGCTATCTTACACGAAGCCTCTTACTTACTTAACAATCAGGAGCTAGCCTAGCTCAGGGGTGCACAAAATAATATCTTGATGTATGGTTACGATTAATGCTGCGCGCAGCAGATGTAGTGAGGGCTTCATTGGGCTTATGAAAAGTAATATGAAGTTTTAAACCGCATCGGATAATGTGCGATGATCACAGTCAGCCGTTTGGCGATCGGATTGGTCTTTTCTGACGATATCTTCCATAAGTTTCTCCTTCCTCATGCGGAAGACAGCAATGGCATAACTATAAAAAATATTTTTGTATATCCATAAGGTGGGGTTTCACCACCTAAGCACTCTTACGTGGCCGACGACGCAATATACAACCATATGAGTGCAAATGCCTTTCGTCGGAGATGGCCGTACGTGGTGGAACCGAAATCCTAGTAAGCATGACTCCCGCGGATGGATGCAATGCACAAACACAACCACCACGTCAAGGTAGTAGAACAGGTCGAGTCAAACTAGAAGAATAGGCCATAATAAGGGTAATCGTACCCAATACACTTCGTTGATTCAATGCAACGTGGGCGGCAAACATTGAACAAAAGGCAAAGTTTCGTCCAGGATTCTGGAACGGAGGCACATAGCGCCGATTGAGCGTTTGCACACGAGATCAATACGTGCGAGATCAATGGTGCAATTGTCAGCACGGTTTTTTAATGAAAGCTTGGCTGAAGTAACGATATGTACTACTGACGAGTTCAAAACTCGAGTATCCTGCTTCTTTTTGAATAGACACTGACCGGAACTCTATAGGAATGAGACAGTCGCCATCAACTGTGAGTGATGTTCAACGTATACACACCACCATCATCACTATCAAAGACTGCAATACACTAGTGGTTCTCGTTGATGCCTATGTTTCACAAAATCATGAAGGAAAAAGTAGACCCTGGCCAGAAAGAAAAGAGAAAAGACGGGGAGGAGGGCCTAACCATTAAAAACAGTTACGTCTATGTTCAAACACTCAACATCAAGGTGCCTACACCTTGCAAACAACACAACCGTTATAAGTGCAAATAAAGCGTTCCACGCTTCTAGCGCCTGTTAAACTCAGAGGGCGCACAGAAGATATGTAAAAATACCGTCCCCACTTTATCCTCATACTCCACCTCAGGTCAGAGTCTGCGGAAAAATACCTGACAGTTTCAGCATCAAGATCGGCGCAATTTTATCAATTCTGTCTAACTTTGTCGGACAAATAATGAAGAACTGACTGCGACCCACAAAATTGCCGGAGTAGAACTCTTATCTGGTGAACGGCTGAGTCATCTTGACTATACAAACAGGGGGTTATCGATTGGTAATTTCCAAACAGTACAGACAATGTCAGACACTAGCATCCGTCCTGCCAAATATTTCAGAATGCGCTTTGCAGCCTCAAAGTAGCAAATGTGTCTTGAAGACTGCTGGGGATTATTGACCGGTCTGTGCATCTACAAACCTGCATCAACAGTAGCGGAACTATATGAAAGTAAATAGAAGCACGTATCTCCGAGGTTAGGTTAGTATGTGCTGAACAAGGACGCCTGTGGTGACAAACGGACATCTCATTGAAGCTTAAGGACCACGTATATAGGGCAACTGCGAAGACTGTGTCACTTTACGGATGTGATATTAGATCACAGAGTAGAAAACGTGAACCGTCTCCAGGTATTCCACCATCGACATCTGCGTTCGATCGCTCGCAATGGGTGGTACGAACAGGTGGACCACGAGGAGGCTAGAATGCCAATATTCGATAGCGGATGTCCGGTGAGTTCCCTCGCTCAATCTATGAATACACAGACTAAGATAGTTAGCTCATCGATTCAGGATACCAAGTAGTCGTCTTCTACACCGGACACTTTCCGACGACGCGTTTGTCGGCTAACGTAAGATGTGAGGCGAACAGACGGTGACCTGGTGCATAGTAATGAAATCATTCAACAAGGGCTTGTCTTCTGTATATCGGGTTAGCCTTCTGGGCTGGGACTGTCGTGACTCAGAGTCTGCGATTGGATATTCTAAATGAGATGGTGGCCAATCTGGCTCACTGGCGTAAATATTGCCGTCGTTTGGCGGAGTTGTATGCGTGGACAGTGAAATAAGTGAAGCGGTATGGTTCGAGCCGTATGGAAGCTATATGGCTGAGGATGGTTTACTTTCATTTTTAGCTCGGTTGTTTGTTTACAAGATGTAAGCATCCTGAGAATGAGCGTTTGAATTCCAGTGTGGCTGCTTTTAAAAATTCGGGTCCCATTGATCACTTTCTGTTATTCCTAACCTGCTATTCAGGGATGTATGGCAATTAAGTAGCAACGTGAATCACCACCATAGCGCTGTCCTCGATGGTTATGACGTCGCGGCAAGCATATCGCCAGACTGAAGAAAGTCACCTAACAGGCGCAGACGTTACACTTGATGGAGATGACGGAGATGATATCGGAAATTTCCAAAAATTACATTACCCGACTGTGGCATTGCGCACACAGTTAGCCTAATGGACACAGGTTACCTGGCCGTTAAATAGATGGCTGAATAATCCCCAGTAATAGGCACCTTAGTGGCGGAGGTACCGGGCGTCCAGTCTGCAAAGTGAAATCGAACATACACATTTATACCTTCCATTCAACCGACAATCTGACGTAGTTGCGGCGCCACGGCCGACGAAAATATGTGAACGCAACACGTGCCCTCATACATCATCATCATGGTTGACTTGAGGGACCCCACCCCGAGTCTCTGACTCAAAAGTCTGACCTGCGAGACAACAGGATACAGGGTTTTCTTGGGGGACCCTACCCGGAGCCAATGACTCAAAAGTCTGACTCACTTGGCAGTGAGGGGCTTGCCTAGCCCGAGGGCGCAGTGAATAAGACATTGATGTCTGATTCTGAGCACTGCTGCGCGCAGTGGATGTACTCAAAGCTACATCGGGCTTTTGGGTGATAGATGTTTTTCGACCGTATTGGATAATACGCCGGCGGTCACGGTCAACCGTTGGGCGATCATACAACGCCTGTTTGCATTTCAGTTTAAGTGTTGTAAACGAACGGTCAGCTAGACTACTTGAATACGCTGCGAATGCTCCAGTCTGCACGATTATGACGTTTCCATTTCCAACTTCATTATAAAGTTCATGTCAATCGCCGATAATGCAACCTCTTCAGAAAACTTACAAGAGGGTAATCCAACCATTCTTATTTACAACCTATAACTTTGGTGTGGCCGACGAGAAGCACTTTAGCCGACCGTGAATGAGACGGGATGTGTATCAGTGACCAGACGTTGGTGCCACTGTATTATGCCACGTGACCGATTCATTGGAAATCTGCGATCGCCGTATTAGACAGGTGGTTTGAACCACATGTTATGCAGAGTAGTCCGAACAGAACAAAAATTACCCAAGCGTCCTCAGGAATTAGACATAACGCGCCATATTAGGTTGGTTCACGGTGAGCACGTTCCACTTTCATTGTTCTAGAAGTGACCAATTGCCGCGTCTTGCTATGACGCATGAGGAAGTGATCTATAGGAAATATGGGTAAAATTGTGACCAGCGTTCATCAACAATGTCAAAAACTGGAGGCTCGAGAACAAACGAAAAATCAAAATGATCGTTTGACGGTTCTGTTGGGAAAAAACGGCAAAACAAAAACTCTCATGT
>LOND01029373.1:3835-19361 GCA_014220965.1 Paragonimus kellicotti
TTAGAATGAGATTTTTATTACGTGTTATGAATTCTGGATGCTACCAGGCGGGTCCGGTTTTGTATTACCCAAAATGAAGTCGATGCTTTTGTTACTGCGTTAATTAAACGAAATGTGTCAATGTTAACTGCTAGTCATCTTACTTTCTCGGCAGTTTGAAACGTAATCTTGTTAGCCTGTTGACTCGTTAAATCTTACTGTCTAGAGAAGAGGGAAAGGAGCAGGTGTGCAGTGCGAATAGCCGTCATGTTGGCGCATCTGCTTGTGAACTGGTTAGGAATCCCGACTTATATTTGAGGGTGAACTAATGTCATTGGAATCACTCATTTGCGATAATGCTGTGACGTACATATGTCGTTCACTTTGTATTCGTGCATGCTAGGAGTGATGAAGGTGACTTAAAAGCCCGAAATTGCCTTGCTCTTCTTAGCGTAAGGAGCTTTCTAATGAATAGATGAGTAGTAATGAAAAGTTTTACCAGTAGTCAACTGTCATCGTCATCATTATCATCATCATCATAGACAGCAAGACATCAGTGAATGTCATTGATGCTTAACTGTCACAAGGCAGCCCTCACTGAAACTGAACTGGCGGTCGAATAATTTTACCTTTCTGCTCAGAACACGGCTGATGATTATTGGTCCTAGCTACCACTAATTGGAGTGGAAACAACAGACTTGTATAGCCGGTGACAAATTTGAAAGAGACAGTCTATTAGTATGTCACTGTAGTGTAGTTTTTGGCCTCCGCAACCTGGCACAGTCCAGTATGGTAATCTACGAAGGAAGCAACTGCTGTTCATTTCAGCAGTGGATGAAACAAACAAGACTAAGAGTTTCGGCATCTGTCAATAAGTAACGCTTGTTACGCAGGCACGAACGAGGTTGATTAAAACAAACCGTGTATACCTCCTGAACAATTAAACAACTATGTATTAAATTCTGATTTCAAGTATGACAAGGGGTAATGTTTTCATTGATTGGTAACGTAAACTACTGATGTTGTTATATTATCAGCAACTATCTTGTACGGTCGATGTAATTTAAAAGTGAAATAAAATAGGCGCATTAACCTATGTACTTTTAGAATGAATAACCTGGAGTATAGGCCAGTATTCTGGCCACATTCTTTTCCTAAGTTAACAGCCAAGTATTGAAAAATCTTTCTCAAAAACATTTGAGCAACGTTCACAGTTAAGCGCAGCTTTCGTACTCGGACTGGCGTCTTAACCAGTTTTTTTTAAGTCAGACCCCGAATGTGGGTTGTTTCAGTTGTATATATGCCTGTCTCGATCGAAAGTTGAGCGTCAGTCCACGTTATCGTGAGGCGACGACGTTGACAACTGTCCAAATAGCTTCACCTTAAGCAAAACTGAATTAACAGAAAAACGGCTAACCATAATAGCTTCTAATTAGTATCCAAGTTGTCTGGTGGCTTAGAAGGAAAACAGTAATTGTCTCGACCCTTACTCACAAGCAGAAGTGACTGCACCATTGAATGTGATACTGTGTTCGCATCCTACACGGAATCTACTCATAACATTCGGCACCGTAATATAGATTCAGCCCAGCTGTACGCGTTTAGTTCGCCGACGTACTAATCGACGAACTTGCTGTAAAACTAGTCACGTCCTCGTCCGTTCTCGTTCCATTGTGAAGAACATTTTCTGTGATGTTTGCAAGTTCCAACTTATTGGCCAACGGGGAGGAAGCTATTCATTAATCATGAGATGGGGAGCTAGATAACAATTATCACAGTTCCCTTGAGACGTTCACTCACTCTCTTTGGCGTAAACAACGGTCAGAATACATATGTGTCCTGTTTGTTGACTAGCCTTTCTTGTGCTATTCAATCGCATTCTGACTGGCAAAGTGTTAAATTCCAAATTCACAAGTGAGCCCCCACTCTTTTTTGGACTTGTAAGTTTCCTATTGCCAATTTTTCTAAATGGACAAACGGTTCACACAGACAGAAGAAGACAAACATTCAGTACTTGAGAACAGTTGCATATGTGAATGCAAATGCAGTGCGCGAGTATAGCTACGGATTGATCAGTAGTTATAGGCAGATAAACTGGTTGGATGAACAACAGGTCGATACCCAGCAAACATAAGATTTACGTTGTCACACGAAATCAAACAATAAACACGAAGGGTTACGGAAAGATAACTGCCCATCAAGTGTGCTCATATTTATTTGCATTGCATTTCCACTCATTATGAAAACCAAGTCAAGTCCAAGTTAAGTCACTTTTCTTTCACAGTTTTCAAGCATGCAGTAATCAAAGGGGAAACACTTCCATGAACTATCAGATCATTGCATCAGTTCTAGGTGAAATGACTTCCCTCTCAGGTTTGAGTCTCTTAACGAGCTGATATTGCAATATTCTTCTTTTTGAAAGCTTTCTTGTTTCTCAACAACAGCCGCAGTAAAATAACCACCGACAAAACCATTTTGGTAGTATGGGTTAATCAGTATTCATCTAAAACTCTATCGCATACGAACTGGGAAGAGTGGGGAATGGATTTTTCTTCTTATGGAAACCAAGTCTGAAGGAATTTTGCTTTGACGCCGTTTCCGTTGCCACTATAATTATGGTTTTGTTTACGCGAATAACTGAAGCCAGTTGTTACACTAGTGATACGACTCCCAAAGAATGGACATAATTACTAACGTTGACTGAAGTCGAACAAATTATCTTAATGCTGTCTAGTACAGATAATCGTGTGAAAGTTATGTCGCGGCTTTTCAGCCCAGGTTCGACAAAGTAGCTGTCCAAATAGGCGGATTTTTGTGAAAGCATCTTGTTCTTGCTGGGACAACGTTTAAGAATACATTAGGTGACAAACTGGATAATGTGGCCCTGATTTGCAACCGTATGATGCTGGCTGTTCCTCGGTTGTTTGCTCTACCCAGTGATAGGATACATACATGAACAAACCCAGTTGGCATCAGTGAGAATCCAAGATGTACGTGCGAACTCCCATTTTCACAATTCGACGAATGATAGTTATTCGACGACCTGACCTGAAGCTAACAGGTCGCTAACAGTTTTTGCTCCCCAGCAGTCCATTGGGTTACTTGTTTCAATGAAAATGGGTATTCGTTGGCTGACAACAAGTTATGCAGTTGAATACAACCAAAAGACGTGCTTATATAAAGAAAACAAACGTAATGATGCATCAGGTCCGAAATGCAAAGCGTCAGTTGAATCCAGGCAACTTATGAAAGATGCATTACGCTCAAAAGTGTTAACAGTTAAGCACCAGGTTGTTTCCACTCAAATTTAATCTCAATAAATTTGCTTGTTGTTTTGAAGAACTCCATTCCTACAGGCTAGCACAAATATTTCTTTCTTCTGTGGACAGCGTTGTCTGTCCTGTATTATCCAAGGCATGCCTCGCTGACCTGTCTCCTTTAATCACTGCAAATCTACCAAGGAACAGTCGAGCTTAGAGAACTAAGTTTACGTGACGTGAAAATAAGTGTCAGGTTGATGTGTTAAGAAAAAAGTGGGAAGCACAGAACCGGTAGATGCATCATAAATGATTTTGCTTGAGAGGTTGTATTTTGTCTGTTGCGTTGAATACACTTTTCGCCTGTATTGGCTGGCTGGTTGAGAAGGTTTCCGCACACGGATGAATTGAATTCGACTGTATGTTCAGAACGTAATCATTTGGCACTGTTGGCAACGGGATCTTGGCTAATAACAGTAGGCCGCAGTGCGACAATGACCAAAAAACAGTCTGGACAGAACTTTCTGTTTTATTTGCTATTCAATAACCCAGCAACCTTACTAGCGAAACAGAGTTCACATCTTTGAACAAAACTAATAATAGGCTACCCAGATTAGAGTCCGGCCTTGCTTTTACAGTGAGCCACTTGGATTTCTTTCAAAGTAGACTATCAAAACGGATGAATGCTACACGTTAATCGCAACGACGTAGACTTCAACGTCATTAACGGAAGCCGGTGTCAGTCGAAACTGGAAAAGAGCATAATCCCAGTTGTCTTCCCAGTAATACGTAATATGTAAACGTGCATTCCCTACAAGTATACCAGCCTAATTCGGAAATGTCGAAAACACGTTGGTATATGTTTGTCTCCTCAGTATCATGGTGAGCATGCGACTGACAATATCCATTTGATTAGACCGTGGTCTTTCATAGAGAGTTGTATCTTCATGTTTGTCTGACTGATCAGGAAGTTATCTATAAGTTTAGAGTGACTCACAAGTGACCACGTGAAGAATGTTCTAAACCGAATGAGAACAGCTTGTAATCAACTATGCCCATTCATAACGTATCACTTGCAACTTACACTTTCATTCTGAGCATACAAACCATTTCCAATTTTGATGGTATATGAAACAGACAACCCACAGCGTGCAATACAGTACGCCGAAAATGAAAGGTCATAGGACGAAAGTATTCGAGTTATTGATTGAGGTAAAATGATGAAATGTGAGAAAGCGTAGATGAATTTCGCGTAAAAAAAAACTGTTTGTTGTCATAACTGGTCAATCCAACCAGCCATCCAGGCAAGTTACCCATATTAATAAAGAACCGGCCACCATTTGTCTGACCTGTCAAAAAACATGGCCACCGTCCATGACATTTTGATCTAGTCGACAATGGTTAACCATCTTCAGGATTTTAAACTCCCACCTACGTACCAAGTTAGCTCTAATTTGAATATAGTGAATTGTACCTTACGCACGATAGACAGTTGCAAAGTCTCTAGATGTGATGAGATATTCATGATACTTCCGCTGACTTAACAGCCTGCCTCAATTTTCGTCTATATTGGCGTATAGTTATCACAGGGTCTATTACTGTGAACCTGTGGACAAGAATTTTTTTAAATATGTTTACTTTAAAGACTTCCCTGTAAATAAGGGTTTCTTGAGACATGCCGACATTCATTATGGTGTCAGAGAGAATTGTCAGAACACCATTGAAAACTGTGCCAAATATTTTCATGCTCCCATCCTATGTTAACCTCCGACAATACTCCTTCGTACTCTCAGTGACTTTTGCGTAGAATCAAGAATTCCTTCCAAGAACATTTCGGGGAAATTTCTACGGTGGGTATCGATAGTTGATTAATCGACTGGCCAATTGGTTATCCGGTTTACGCATGAATTTAGAGCGTTGTGAAAAGATGAGCCCGCCTTAACTGTATAGTGTTGTTTCGGTTAGATTGACTTGACATTCAGACTGGCTACCGCGTCGCTTAAGTCGTGGTTAGGCGTAGAATCTTCAGCGCACCAGTAGTGCAATATCTTGGACAGCCATTCCCAAGCACGCATCTTCAGTTATCATCTATATATGATATGCGGCAATAGTAAGCACTGACTCGATGGATCGTGTAGCTGACCTTAGCTGCGACAAAGCATGCTCAAAAATGAAACGTCGAAATTTTACGCTGAATCTAAAAAGGCTCTTGAGTAATATCAATCGAAATTATAATGTATGGGACGAAGCATTTTAGGTAGTTGTCTGCATTAAGAGCAGCGAGGAGTGTAACTGTTTTATCACAAGTTCTTTAATCTCACTCCAAAAACTGGTTGCAGGTGGTCATGAGGTATTTACAACCCAAACTAACTCCCTAGCTTTCCATATCCAACTGACTGCTGATGAATCGTAGACAATGACTGTCGGTTCAAATCACAATCCAGATAAGAGGACTGAGCCTGTCGATGAATAAGAATTTTATCTGTACAAGTTTCGAGAATCAAGAATGCCTGAGTATCGTTTTCTAAATGTATTCAGTTTCTACTTGTTCCTCTTCTGATACTGACTCCCAAACGTACATCAAATGAGTGTAGTTGCAGTACATGTAAACTTGTGACGTATATTGGAATAAGAATAACAGCAGAATTTATGCATACATATTTAGTTTACTTCCGACCTGACGAATCTGACTTGTCTTTCTGCATTATACTCACAATTTGAGATATCGAGTGGGAAACCCGTCAAACAACGGGACGAAAATTTACATCAGTTCCGGAAATGCATGTGAACTTTCCCGCATGTTGTCGAAGGCGCTGTTCAAACCAGATAAGTATCCCACTGTCTTCTTGTCAGAATGGGGACCGGTGGCTGCTCGAAGAAGCTTAGGGCTTGTTCATGTTGTTGAGCAATATGTGTCATTCATTCGATTGAAGGTCTTTATTTGTCTTAGTTTATGATTTGTAATAAGAGTCTGGAGATCAGTCTGAGTCCTGTAACATTATAACTGTTGTTCAAGAGGGTAGTTATACAGTCAGTTGAGCTGTTACCCCGTTCGCTCATATACTGTTGAACACAACTTTCACTATTTGTTGACTGCTCATTTCCATCCCTTCCTGATAAGGTTTGGGAATATGCGCTATGAACTTCAGTTAATAGACAAGGCCACTTAGTTGATACTATTTATCCATAAACCCGCGGAGTGAGAAGCACGTTCTATGGTATGAACACAATACACGTGATCCAGAGTAGTGTCCATTGAGAGTTCAGTTGATTCATGTGTGCATTGCCTAGTTTGGCTAAAACTAACTTACGACTTCGCACGTTTTCATTTTTACAGCTAACTCTAGGGAAATTTCGATAACATGTGGTGTGTGCACAGTGGACGGAAAAAAAGCTTTGAGTTTCAGAGTAGAATATATCACCACGGGGCTGAACCATAACTGACTATAATGAAATGTAGTGCGTAGTTCAACTAGTGTAACAAATTATATACTGTTTTACGCACACAATTACATAAACCACTGGCGACATGCAGTCGTTCAAACATTATGTAGGTTTCCGCTTGGACGAAGTTAAGAACAAACTGAAAAGTTATCCCCGATGCATAACATTTTTATTCATTTTTCTCAGTAACTTTGTGTAAGAGCGATAGAACAGGTAAAGTACACACACACACAAGACCAAAGTCTCACCTCTAACTTTCACACACCAAGTGGAAAACACGAATGAGTGGTGTAAACGACTGATTACTGACGTTGTCCTCAAACCTCACTCTGGCCTGAGTGGGGCAGGTCCTAGACACCCGTCGCAGATCAAAGCCTTGATTAAGTAGTCTGGTCTTGTGCAGGCTAAGTCATTTAATCCCTCCACTATGGGTCCATCATGCCGTTACGAGTGAACGGCAAAAGCAGTCCTGGCAGCTGATCATTTGTACTTTTTTTCCATGTTTACTCTTCTGGACGTTACCTTCAAGCGGGGGCCTTGCATTCGGTGTATGTTCTACATATTGATTAGTAACTGTCCAATTTGTTAGAAATTTACAGGGTTAAATTAGTATAAAACTGTTAAGTTTCGACCATGTGGCATAAGATTCTTCACTGATTCTTGAGTTATTTTAAGTATGTGCAATAATTTGCTCTGAAAACAAACTACATTAAAAGCATGCATCGCTGCACCAACCCATCTTGTTGCGAACTTTCTAGAAGTTTTACCAGAAAATGAAGCATATTATATTCACCAGAACATGAGATTTGTTTGAGAGACATGTTTTCCATCGAACGCCATAAACCCTTCTAACCAAGGGATGAGTATGGTCATGCAAATTTATTGCAGGCTGAGAAACAAGTCTTTCTCTCAAGAAATACTAAGTTGTCTATTTCACTGATGAATGAGTGACCATTTGTGTTTTTCACCGTTAATGATATTTATCAGTTTTTCCAAACTGTAACGCATGGTATATTTAAGGCGTTAAAGCAGAAGTAAACATTGACACCAAGACAATGAAGCGTGTGTCAAAGTATATTACCGGTAAGCTAGCGTACTCCTCGGTGAGGGCGCGACTCCGGGTCATTCGTTACAAAGCAATTATTTGCCGCACATCACAGTAACTATAACGCATTATAATTTACTGAACTGGTGAGCCGTAAGAAATACCGATTTTGTAGTACAACGAGGCATTGTTAATGGGTTTTCGGTAACCGGATCACAGCGTTCAAAAAGCCTTAACTGCTACCTACCTATTGTTTACTGTGGAAACATCTGCTCGAAACAACGATGATTCAGCTTGATCGATCTGTTTGTTTTCCGATTCATAGTAAGTGGATTACTGATGTGAACATGTGAGATGAGTTTATATTCAAATCGACCCAACCTTAGCGTTCAGTTCAAGTAAACCCATTGGGTTTAATACTCAATTAACGATTTATCCGCAGTCGAAATCGCAAAATCCTTATTCACTTGGTCACTATTCAACGCATAAAATTTTGCAGTTAAAGCGCTTCAGAACTAAAGAGAGTGAATGGTTCGTTGTCAGTCAGACAAACGAACAACCAAATGTATCGCGAGAGGAACGCGGCTGACGCAGCCTCCGTTAGGTCAAGTGTTGCTGTCTCTCTGAAACTGCGCAGTCCAGTCATCACGCTGACCTCACACATCAACAATCTGTCAGACCTGATGGCACATAGCACATAGCTAGATTATGGTCGAGTAATCTTCATCAGCGCTCTCTAAAGTATACAACTAGTCACGCGGACTCGAGAAGTGCAGTCACGTTTGTCTGTTTATTGACCCAGGTGTTAGATTAAGCAAAAGTCAACCAATATGTAACAGTCCGTACAAACCGACTGACAGTTCAAATGTACGGACACAAAACCTTGTCTCTTATAACTAATGAACGCTGAAGTAGGATTACCGAGGAGTCGTCGTGAAACTGTTGAAAACAAACTTTACGTTATGAAGGTCATTTACAATTCACACAGTTGCATAGATTACTATTATAGTGAAGGGTACGTTCTCGATTTCGTTTTAACACAAGCAGCGTGCACTTAAACATACGCTTAGAATTTACAGTTGCATAGGCGCACGGTTCAAATTTATGGGGCTGGGTGAGGAATTGTGGATGGCATGCCATAATGGACGAATGAAAGGTTTCTTCCTCAAACTTAGTATAAGAGAGCCAGTTATGCAGTTAGTGTGCCTGACATGTCACTGAATAATCTTATTCACGGGCAATGATATGTAAGTACCTGGGATTTGGTTGCTACATGGCTGAGCGTATTTTTAAACGATCATTTAATCAAACAACAGTCAAAGTAATCGGACTGACTGCATCAGCGCTACATTGACTGACATTCACATCATACACCTACGCGTACTTGCACAACCACGCGAAAACAGTGATAAATCAATGGTTGGAGGGCGAGTATCAGGCAGAAAGCTAAAAGCTGCTAGTCGTTACTATCTATGTGATCTCGAAGAATCACTATTGTTCTGCACAAGTGACATCCCGTTTCAGCCTAACGGCGAACTGTTTGCCAGATTAATGGGATTACTTTGCGAACTCGGGTGTGCTCATTGCTTGCCGACATATTCACGTGCATTCCTGTAAACAACACGTTGAACGAAGCTGTTATCGTAAGTATGCAAACACTAATGTTTGCGTAGTGAAAGGTATATAAGACACTCAGAAGCTGCTGTCAGTTTCTAACATGGCCCACAAAAATACTACCTTCAGACTGGAAGAGGAAACTAATCAGTGATTGACTTTTTTACTACGAAACTGGTGACTAACTCAAATGGGTTGTTTCAATGAAGTCTGTTTAAGTAGTGAACCTGGTTTGACCGATATCTGTATTCCTACAGCTGTGTGCCGATCAATGTAGAACACGGTCTTGTACTATGTCTGACGGACACAGCCAAGTAGGTCTGCACAGAGGACAAAACAAACGCGGAAAGACATAATTTACAAGAGATTCTCAGTACTAACATCTTTCCAGAAAAGTTGATCAATATCAATATGCAAGGGGGCAGAAGCGAACTTTAGGGGACACCTGATCCAAAAATATCTACTTAACTTTGTCACACAAATGGGACGCAATTGCAGATTTAATATCACTTTAACTAACTGAAGATGTTTATATGACTTACTATGCCGTAGGTCCTATTGTCACACTTCATTTAGAACGGACAACGCCGATGTGTTTAAGGATAACGGGCCTAGCTGCGATGTCTCACTCTTGATCGATCCCGTTGACTGTTTCTGTGCTTCTGTATGCATATTTCCGATTACTAGGAGCCTACCTTAGACAGTTCGTACGTAGTACCCCATCTGACATCAACTTGAGACGAAAAGGACCATTAGTCTATCAGTCCCTGTCCATATGATCGATTGCAACCTACAGGTGGACAAGTAAAAAGCGTCTCGCAAAGTCTACCGGGTCCCTATCACCCTGTCGCAAAAGGTCAAACGCTACATCTTTTCAGCAACTGAAGCGGCGCAATCTAACGTCACCCAGATTTCTGTGTAAAGAATCAGTTCATTGAAACTCTGGGACTTTCTTAGCTGAACGTAGCCACCTAATCTGTAAAAAGTTTGTCCCTGACTAATGAAGATTCTCGACGACCCACTTCATTTGTGATACTAACCACAGCGAAACGTTGTCAATCACCTCTCCAGTCACTTTAGTACTCTCAGTAGCTGTCTGCAACTTTGTAATCGTCACTTGATTTTGTATAATTCGGCCAGTCAAATAGCAAAAATTATTGAAAACATCGTTTCCTGGAACTTTCCTCTTAAGGAAAACTGTGTTCTGGTCTTAAGTGGAACCGCTTCGAGGACTTAAATTCAACATCACTTAATTAATCAGAGCTACTGCATTCAGACAAAAGCTTCCAGCCACTCCTTTGTATGAAGGACACTTTAATGGGGTCTCGCTCCTGTTTGTCTACGGGAGTTAACAGGACAGTTACCGCGATTCTCATTGAAGAGCTTCGGCAATCTGAAAAGTGCTAGCAACCAAATGTTTGTGGCTTCTGAAATGGATTTCCATCAGGCTTGACCCGCGGTCGATGACGCAGTGGTCAATAAATTTTACTCACGAGAATGTAAGGCCGAGTAAAATGTTTTTCATAGCCAGTATGTGTCCAACAGACGAGGTATACCAACAGCAGAAGTCGAGTCTGTTACATCTTTTCAAAAGAGGCTGTCTAGTAGGCATATTTGAGAGTGAAATCTGTAGTGAATTATGATTAGTGTTCAAGCTATAACAGTCAATAAGTCGTGCAAAAGGTAAGGTAGGTATTCCCCTTAAAAGGTTTATCGAGAAGCTAGTTTCTGTCTATTAAATGTCAAGTGACGCTACGCTGCCACCATCTGAGACAAACCAGTCCTAGTGGTCGTGTTCCAAGATGGCCTGACAAGAGTTCAAGTAGTTATTCCCATGTAGCGCAGACAAAGTTAAAGTCTGCAACGATCTGTTGTACGTCTGCTAGAATATGAGTCAAATCGCACCAGCAGCAAACATTAGACGGATTGAAAGGCAAAAAGCTGTATATCTCACTTTTAGTAATATAGTAGTTTTGAACCTGAATATGTATATTCAACTACTCCAACTAGATGGAAGAATTACCCATTCAAATGACAATACAGCCGCCTCATATATTCCTCAAGAACTTTCGTCACCGTGCTATTGAAAACAGTACACTTTACTGAAGTTGCATGAAACAAATTGTATCTACTCACCGTTTAACGATACCCAAGGAATGACCCGTATAATGGCATCGATGAAATAGCACAGTCACTGCCACCAGTACAATCACCACCGTTCCACCAAGTACGCAACCGACAATAATCCACTGGAGTTGTTCCCGCGTAGTAGTGTTCTGTTGTTCAGATGTATGACTGGCACGATTAACAGCTTCTGAATTCGATGCAAATCTGTAATCCGGATCCGTTTGGTCTAAAGATTCTTCAATCTCACGGGCATCGTAGTACACCTTTGACAACCGAACCATCCCTCCACCGATTCCGTTAACTACACAGAAATTGAAAAATGTGAATGACGGCTCAAATGCAAAGCAGGGTCTGTAGGAGGGAAATAACCATTAACACCGTAATACTGGTACGATTTGCTTGAAGTAGAAACCACCCCAGTTCACATCTGATCAGCAATGTCTGGTTTCGTATAAATTTGCAGTGACTTAGCTTAAACCGGACTCCAACTGACACCGATGCGTGTAGTCTTCCTACCGAAGTACAAGGACTAAGTTTGAACTGCTACATGTGAGACATCGTCTGAGCTAAGCCCAAGCAACAGTGCACCGCGAAAGACGAAGCTGAACACGCCAGTAACAATTCTTTCAGAACTTCCATCGCTTATCACATATGCATATCAGATGGTATACGTTGTTTGAATTTTCAAGGACATTTACTCAGCCACTTTATTCTAACGGGACTTAATTCCACGCCACTATAAAACTTGAGCAAGTTTAAGAGACGTTTATGACGTTCTCGACATGGGAGCTGGACGATCATTTTATTAAAAAAACGGTGGTCAAGCCGTAGCCTAATAACCTTTAACATCAAGTCACGTTAAACTGATAAGTGGAACAAATTGGTTACACAATAAAAACCGTCAGTCTTTGTTTCCAAAAGTTCAAAATGATCTACCGCCTATGGTTTATTATGGCGCGTACCATTTTTAAAGCGGATAACCCAATGGACGGTCTGGGGGATGAGAATGAAAATGACAGGCTAGAAAGGCCCGACCATGTTTGGCCCGTAAGTTAAAACACTTACGATTCACATGCCCGGTGTCACTAGTTAGCCGCTTCAAGGTCGAGTTATCTATAATACATAGAGTGAGACTCTTGTCTATTCCTGGGAATAAAACCATAACGTTAAGCAGCATTCAGGTCGTTAGCTGCTGACATCTAACGACTTCAGACCCTTTGTTTATTCGTTTAAATAGTCGTATGTTACACGCATACAGGTTGTTGTATGATTGTTTGGTGTGGTTGCATAGCAATAAAGTAAGCTGTCGATAAATGGTTGTTAGCGGACAATGTAGTGATGTTGGGATCGCCCGGAGCTCAAATAAAATGCAACGTTTACGAATACTTGTAACGAAGGTCATAGCCCATAGTCGTTACATTTATGGGGTCAGCTTAATCAAACAACCGGAAACTTCGTGAGGTAAAAAATAACGGATGGATAAGGGTAAGATATAAGTAGCTGGCTCATCCTACGGCAGCCTAGAAAAATGATACGTATTTTCATACAGCCTTGACTATTCTGCTGTTGAGGTCAAATTAATTACACTATCGCGCGTGCATCCCATCACACACATGCAATGAATCATCCCGTGGCACTTCGTCCCGAATCACCACCCGACGTCAGGCCTTCACTTGAGAGGGTTATCAATGCGAGTGGGAACTGTTTTGATGCCTAATCCAATGGGAATCATGAGATATCCAGCGCGTTTATCGCACATTGGTTGGTGCGTGTGCGCACGTTTATGTTCGAACCGGACGGACAAGATGTTACATTTGTCAAACGGCGGCGTAGAATGCCACTCATGCCACCTGGACATACCGATAGCATATATCCCGACACTCTGAGATATCAGCAATCCAAGTCAGGCCAGTGGAAAGACAAAGAATAATTGGATTTTGATTGTTACAGAGAGGAGCTTGACAAACGATATCTGTTTATTAAGACAAAGTTCGACCTTAAAACGGCATTCATACGCATCTGGCTGTAAATCATGCTTATTGGAATTTTACCTGGTGACAATTGTTAGATTGGTTACAATTCCCAAAAAGAAGGGCTTGGAGTTTGCAGATGACAGCGCTGAGAAGGTCAAACTCTACAGTCCGATTCAGAAACTGTTCATAAATAGTTGTTCTGCAACCTACGGTGAAACTGTGGATCAGCACACTTGTTCCGATATCCGAGGTACAAAGAGGTAAAGAACCTTCAAATTGCAACTAATATGAGACGACAAGAGATGTTGACGATTAACTATTCAAGGGCAGTTACCCCATAAAAGACGAAATACACGTGATTCGCAGCAAACTCATCTGCAGAAGATTACGGGCCAAAAACGAGGTTTAATGTGGAAATATGCCCAAGAACTGGAAGAATGAATGTCCTAGTGACAAAACAACGTGAGGTTATTGAAAAACGAATATCCCCTCAATTTATAAACAAAACTATTTATGTTGAAGATAAACATCGGCAGGTAACTATACTGGTTCTGGCCGGTCAGTAAATTGCTATATATCACGTTTTGAATCATTCAGCTCGTCTACTCAAGTGTAACAACATATCAACGAAAATTGACACGATAGGTGGTCACTCTTCCGACTTACTGGCATCGTTCGTTCTCTGTTTTACAAGCATTAACCCATCAATAGGTTGCACTTTCTCCATTGAGGATGCTGTTTAAACTAAATTACACCGCATTACGTTTGTCGAATCGACGTTCCCCTATTTGACCATTCTCTAAAGCTGAAAGATCACATTTGTGATCATTGTTGTGAGGCTTGATTTATCAAAAACCGCAGTAAACGGCTTACGTTGTACATCTTCATCAATACAAGGTGAGTTGCTGACACTAATCGTTCGAGAAACCGAAATGTTTTCTTTGTGACAGCTACAACAGAATAATTACAGTGGTAGCAGACATCGGGTTTCGCTAGTTGATTTAAACCCACTCTCGTCAGCCGTATTTCGAAAGTATGAAATGGTTCCACAGATGGTTATCCTAAACGGGTGGAATAATATGTTTTGGGCAGACAGGTTCCAGTAAGGTTAATCGTGTTCGATTTGGCTCATGTTCGGCACGAGTCCGTCGAACCGAGTTGATATATATATATATAAAGTATTTAAAAAGGGCACACTGAGTAGTGAACGATTTATTGTGACGTTTCAAATCCACACTAGGATCCGTTATCAAACAAATAAATGTGTTGGAATGAGATTGTTCTGCCGCTCACCGTGTTCGCCTGTCGGTCTGTCTTCGCTCGTTTTTGGTTTCAGTATCAACGATGCTGACGTAGTGGCTGTCTATATCTACGTGTCGATTGAACGAATTCCGCGAATAGAGAGCCTCCAGTACAAGCCGTTCCCCTTTCATCTTTGCCCGTGCGACCACTTTCGCATGATCTATGTTGACCTCGTGACCTGTGTCCGCGCAGTGGTGCCACAGTTGTGATCTAGGGTCGGCTCGCCGCATCGCTAATTGTGTTCGTGCACGCGTGTGCGCAGCTGTTTGCCTGTCTCTCCCACATATTGTTGGTCACACCCGAGACATGGAATCGCGTGACTGTTCGTGTGGTTCTACACGATCTTTAGCGTTCACCAAAGCTGAACGGAGTGTTGAGTTTGGCTTGTGTGATATTTGGATGCCCAGTGGTTGGAGCATCCTTTGTGCTGCTTCAGATGTGCCGTGAATATATGGCACTGTCATTCGCGTTTTGGGTTCTGTACGTTCAGTTCTTGTGAATCCTCTGATAGATGCCTTTATGAAGCTACTGGGGTACCCATTGGAAGTGAACAGTTTGAACAGGTGCTTTCGTTCTTGTCTTCTTAGTTCAGTTGAGCTACAGTGCGTGTCTGCACGTCGAAATAATGTTCGCACGCAGCTTTTAAGTTGACAGGCTGGATGATTGGTTTACAATAACAGTAGTTTCAAGCTTGCCATCAGGTCTTCTTATGACCGATACATCGAGAAACGCCAGGCGTGAATTTTCTTCCTCTTCGCGTGTAAAGGTTATTCTGTCTACTATGT
>LOND01029376.1:7493-21937 GCA_014220965.1 Paragonimus kellicotti
CAACACCTCCTGGTAATCTTCATTTGCACTCTTTCTGTTCGAATGTCAGTTAACCATCTTGCATTTACGAGTGTATGTCCTCTGGGCAAATGACAAAACAAAACGAGCACGCACAACAGCATGATCCGAGTCCAGGTGGTTGCTCGAGAAGGCACGAGAGTCCCTAACAGAATGGCGCCACCTGTAATTGACGGCTATACGATCCAACTGCGTCCACGGCTGATAAGCACACAGAGGTCTCCATGTAACACAGTGCTTCTACCTGTGTTGAAATGCGGTGCTGGAAATATAGAGAGCATGGGATGCGGACAGCTGCAGCAGTCTGTCGCCATTGCCAGTGAGTATCGCCCGGACATCAAACATACCCCCTAGCCGCTTCTCGTCCGATGAAAGACGACCGAGTTGAGCATTAAAATCGCCCGCTAGTATGATGATGTCTGAGTGTTTAGTTTGCTTCAGAAGGTCAACGAGGGCGTCATAGAACGCATCCTTGGTATCATCCGAACAGCTGTCTGTTGGAGCGTACGCCGATATAATGAATACACAACGTCTTTCTGATTTGCGTCGACAGACTTTTACCGATGTATTGAGTCTGACAGCGCACAAGCGACTGTTCACTGGGATCCAATCGAGCAAACATTGCTCTGCTCTGGAACTCAGTGCGATTCCCACTCCAGCTTGACCACGAGATTCAGCTTCGGCGTCACCAGAAACCCTGAGAGAGAAGCGCTTGAATCGACAGTTATCTAGAGGTGAGCTCAAGTGGATAACGGTGCTAGAATCGTAGACTCGCGTCTCCGACACGCAGCACACATCAAGCTCCAGACTTGAGAGAGTACTAGCCAGAGCAGCTTGCTGACCGACTTGTCGGAGAGTGCGGACATTGAAGGCGCCAATGTTTACCGGTTGTCTTGGCCTCAGAAAACAATTATCGCCCGAAGGCACATGGAAGGCAGAAGAAATGGGGGTAAAATAATAGGAGAAAGTCGTATTGGGTTAGTAATGTCACTGTCGGGAGAGCGATAACTTCTGATACTTCCCGGTCGTTTATGCCGCGACAACGTGGTCACGAAATATGAGAACCCTGACTGCTCCACTGAGTAAAGTGGGTAGGTGTCGCCTGCCTGGATGGGGTCCTCGTGATCACTCAAACCGCTGGTTAGAGACGCTATCCGAGATGGCGGTGTGTCGCAGTCAATGGCGTACCTGCATCCATACCATTTCTAGTTCTTTTGCTTAGACTTCTATTAATTTTCAACCTTCTTAGTAACGTTTTCTTCTAGGATATTCCACGTCACTGTTGAGGTGAGCGGCAGCCCGAGCCACAGTACCTTTTGGTCAGGCTCATGGCTGCTATGATGATGATGATGTTGGGGCACCAATGTCGTACATTAAGTCACTGGCTGACTAAAACATGGACAATTATTTTTTTTATACCTGCATTAGGTGTGATTAAGCTTACATCAGTGAAATCTTATACCTAGATGTTTACTGATGAGTAGTCGGGGATTTGGTTAATTTCAAGTTGAACATCACCCACAATTGATCGCAGCTGTCGCATTCCCATAGACTTCCAGTCGGCCCCTTTCGAAAAGAAGCACTAGACTCGAGTTTCGCTCTCATTAGAGCTCGTCAGTAGTGCATATCCTTGCCACTGCCGGGACTAGAACTCCGGCCATGCTTTCATGAGGCAACCGTGTTTACCACTGCGCCATTGACCTCACATTAGGCACGACCGAATTATCATATGTGAACGCTCAACCACTTTCGCTTGTGAGTAATGATCAGGTTGCCCGATCGTCTCGAGAGGAGACACAGTTACTGTCTGTTAACTCCAATCGATTGTGAGTGATGTTCAACTTGAAACTTGAATATTTGTCGAAAAACTGAATCTTCAACAACCTTATCTCATACTCTCCTAATCTGACGTACAAATTCAGGTCCACGTATATTTGTGTACGTAGTATTTCCTATGGTTTCTAACTAGACCAATCCTCGAGTCCTCCCTCCTGTTGTTGTATTTCTAACGTTAGAATAGTTTTTCCACAATTTGTGACACCTTCATCATCAAAGGGATGCCTCACTTGTTCTTCAAGGTCGCATTTATAAGACCGCTGATAGAACACTGTCAATCTACAGCTGTTGCAAGTTGAGCTGATCAAGTGCACTAAAAATTTTGACTGTCGATGTTTACGTCCAACCGCCTGTGTCGGCTAACATCAGAAGATACGCAACGCGATATGAATCAGCCAATTTCCCACGCGTAGACCTTGTTAACACATAATCATAGATGCTTAGGCAGTGCAGTAAGGTAACCAGTCCATCGTGCTATATGTCCCACTGTCTGCTGACCTGCTAGCTGATTGATCTGATGTGTGAGGTGATCACCGGATAAGTTGACAATCAGCCTCTTTACGATTAGGGACTGCAGGTCATGTTCATCTATAAACTCGAATCACTCATGGTCCACTTTTGTGCTGTGATTGGGTTTCAGTGGTGGAACAGTTGTTGGTGGTGATGTATGTCCGTGATGTCTGTGAACTTAAGATAACTAATGAAGCAGGGTCTTTGAAGCCACAATAAGGGCGCAGTCCTACTTTTGCTTGTAACATTTTTTGGGGAGATTTAGACACCTCGATACTGTCTGAACTTGATCAGAATTGTTCTTATATTAACGTATTGCTGTCTGTGATGATGTTGATGATGTTCTTATATCGGATCCCTCGTTTCCATCACACTTTCCGCCTTTTTATGTTTTAGTGAGGTATGTCCTTTTTCTTCGGTTCCCATTCGTGCGGCAGTTGATCATAATTATGGACCAGTAATGTACTACCGTGGTTGTCGCTGATGTTGATGATCTCAGTAGTGCACGCCATGAATTCATATTTCACTGCAGCTGACTAATGTGTTCACTGGGGAGCTCGGGTAAATTACAGTTTTGCATGTCGGAGACCTCGGCTTTGATTAGGTTGCTCGGTTTAACTTTTTGAACAGTGGCCAACGTTTCGATTGGAATTCAATCTCGTTAATGTCGTCAGACCTTGCTTGTTCCCCCCTTTGTCTCTCTGTCGTATCCAAAAAACACAGTTCACCGCTTTCTCCATATTTCAGTAATTGATCTGTGCTGATGACCGATTCAGCATTGCTTGTGTGATTCGTCTATCCTGATTCGTATATTTCTCACCTTCTTTTTTGCTTCCTTCCCTGAAGGACTTGTTCTTCGAATTCCCGCTCAATTCTTTTCTCCATTCCACTTGTGAAAGACTTGTGCGATTTCTGGTTTTGTGTGCGTTGTTTCAACTTGAAACTAAACCCTCGCACCAAGTCAGTATGTCGCTCACTTCGGCTGATGCGGTACACAAGGCATTCTTCGGGACTCCACAGCCTTCATTGGAGCAGTCCACCAGTAAGTCGTTTCTTTTTGATCAGTTGACATTGTTCTGGTCTACTCAATCCACAACATCGCGAGTCTTGTTTGTTACCAGCCCAAAGTGGAGAAATGAAAACGTTTACTGGTAGATTGTTCAACATAGATTTCATCAGTTTTCCAGGCCGGGGCCTATGACCTTCACTACTTTTGACTAGAGAAAAGGTGGATCCACTTCAGTCATAAAACCTTTAAGAATGCATAGGCATAAATAGTTATGTTATGTTCCGAAGGTGGCAGCTAGTCGTCTGCCACACTCGGCGTTTTTGTCGATGTCGCAGTTCATCAGAGTTGGACGCTAGGTAGACAAGCAACGAGTTGGTTTGGAGACATGTTCGTGGTAGTTAAGACGTTTTAGTTCGCGTTCGCTTATATATCATTGATTTACTTGCAAACTGTGTTACTGCCATCCCAGACATCTCGGCGCCTCACTGTTGCACTCAGAGTTTCACATGGTGTCCTGAGCAGAAGAACGTATGTAGTGGCTTGCCCGTTTGCCCCAGAATGTGTTGATCCCAACGTAAATTATTTATGTGTACCTATTTACGCAGTGACAAGCTCATGGAGCCAAACCGGGTCACAAACAAAATCCCTCTTGAGCACGTGCGTGTGTCACAGCACACGCATGCACGCACGCACGGTTGGTAATCTCTCGGGGTTGTGTTCGTGTGGTTACAGTAACACACTGGAGAATCAGCTCGGAAAGCCAAGTTTCCTACTGTACAAACACTTTGCTACCAGGCACTGAAGCATACCACGTACCCGTTACATCATAAGATATCATAAAGTGAGTACAACTACAACAATTATTCCTTCGATTTACTATCCACGCAGACACGCGTTCACAAACTGCTCTGGTGCGCTATCTTGCCTCCATACTGATATGGGGTCGATCGGGAGTACAATCATATCGCGTTCACAAAAAAATGGAGGAATATTGCCCCTGGTTTTGATGAGCTTCTATGCAGCAGTTTGAAGCAAACTGAGCGCCTATGCTTCGATGGAATACTTCAACTTCTTTCTTCTAATGGTTAGTTGCTTTGATCACGCAGGCGTTGCACGCATTTCTGTGGTCCCTATCGTGAACAGTTCAGCGACTCACTTCCACACCTTTAATAGTGGCCTATTGCTTCCACACGATACTGATGAACCGTTAAAACACGCGACTTAAATTGACTGCTCTTCAACATTTCACACCACGTTAACGGCACGCTCATTTCACACGCTTCTCTGTGACTCCAGTTCAGTATCATCATGTCATTTCCGAGAATTCTGTCACTTACAATGAGTCCCCATCATCAGATCTACACAGTACGGATCGTCCTCGATTCTGACATACAGCCCTGCTAGAGCCTATCAATACGCATCGGTTTTACTATTTATTTGAACGCAGCGTTCTGTTGATGACCTATCCTCGTAGCTTTTGTTCAGCTTGACAAACGACTAAGTGTTTGTGCTGTCGTTTGGGTTGTTACTGCTATGTTCTCATAACTAGCGGTTTTGCCTGCATGGATACATTCATTCTAAAGACAGAACTCGACACTTTTATCTGAAAAGTTTTCTTACGTTTCGTGTACTAAAGTTGACCAGATCGAAATTCAACAATGGAATTATAAACCTCCCTGTCATTCAAAGCGATCGTATACGTGACATAGTCGTACTACACGGGAAGTCATGTTATATCTGCTAGGACACAATCCATTCGATGCTCACTTCTGGCTCGATTTGGTCCCCAAGTTTATCAAACAAGGTACAGCGTTCATCGACCATTCACCACATCTTCACTGGACGATTGACGCAATTTCCAGGACGAATTCGCTTGCACGGATTACATTTAATTCATCATTTAATCATCCATAATAGAATCTACCAGTGTACATTGTGTTACGTCTTACCGCAACGAGTGAGGTTTCGCAAGGTTCACTTGCGCAGTATTTTTGCCTCAATGCCTTCAGTCTTCTCCATTATTATTGGCGGTCGGTTTTGTCGTACCAGTGCGACGTAACAAGTTTAACGTGAAAGTTCCATAATAAGGAAGGGAGTTTGAAGGACCGTAGGAAGTAATCATCACAGCGGTAACTCTCTAAAGTAACATCAGATGAACCGTTTGGTTTTCTGAAAATGGGAAGTGGGATGTGCCCACTCTGTAACCACCTGTCAAAGTCTGTCGTAACTGTGTCATCGACGGTTGATTTCAAGCGCAAGTTTGACACATATTTGAGACACCAACTCGAGTATCCAGATAACTTTATCATCAGAATCATTTTATTAGAATGTAGATCCCTTCGATCTCCCACTGTTTATGCTAACCAGCTGTTTTTTGCTTTCGATGAATAAAACACTCTTCCGACTTGTCTTCTCTTTCTGGACCGTGTTATACATTCAAACGTACATAAACATTCCCTACTCTGTCAGTTTCCTGTGAGTCCTACGAGGACGTCACTAAGGTCGGGATTGCAGATTGAACTTAGGGCTTCGGAAACTGGGATGGCGGTAACTGTTTACAAGACTGTCCGTCAGTTCATTTGACTGTTCATTTGACTCCAACTACTCAAATATAAGCCAATCTATGATTTCCGCATCCGAGTTCGATTTGTATGCTCTGCTTTGTGAGTTTCACCATGACAGTTTTGTGTGTGCACACATAACGACTAGAAAGGTCGTCTTCCAGTCAGTATTCTTTCATTCGAACTCTGTCAGAGATTATTTTTGTTGTTCCATATCGAGAGATACCAACACTCCCATTTTTGTCCGAAGCCGGATAGTGACGAAGAAGGAAGGTGCGAAAGTTGTATGGATAGACGGGCTATACCATGGGCCGTGGTCCTCATGAGATAGTTCGTTTTTCATCCATTAGCCCTTGGGTCCACGGCGTATATGCTTACAAAAGCTTGCGCTTGGAGGATTGAGCTTCAACACAACTCTCTGGGTACTACGGTTTGGAGTGTACAAGAAGACCATCATATTCGTGAGAATCTATAGTGTAGTAACAGCGATCAGCCTCGTTCATATTTTGCTAGTATTCCGGATGGCACATGATGGATATCGTTGTACTGAGCACAATCTGGCGAGACTACCACGAACTTTCTTCTATACCGTTTTTGAGAAGAGCTACCAGCACCAACACAAACCTGGTTCCTCAAACCTGTTGTGATCTCGATCCGCGACAACAAAGCTATGTTGTTTGATGCCAATGCAATTCGTAGCCATTAAGGCGAAACAGTTTGAATTGACCTGACCAGAAAGTGCGAGGTCATCTCTCATATTGTAGCCCTTGAGCAAACCTGTGTCGAGTTATCGAGTCGATGTACTTGTGACTATTTCATATCGCAGAATCGTACGCACTTCTGTTGGAGAAAGTCTGCACACACACTCCAAATGGTTTAACTTCCCGAAATTTATTCGAAGAACAGTTTTCACTTTTGAATTTCATCTTCTCTTCACATAACGTGAGACGTGCTGAAACCTCAATGTTGCGACACGGTTTTTTTCTCTTTGTTTCTGATCACACGCATTCCAGTTTACTGGTGATCACTAAGGTGGACCTTCAAGTGCCTGACTCAAGTCGTCTAAACTATACGCGACATTGGTCCTTGCTATGTTACGTTTTAGTTTCGCCGAGTAATACATTCTTGATGAAGCTCAGGTCTCTGTGTTTTTTGTGGAATTTCCGTATCCTACGTTCCCCGTAGTACTGTTTGCGATTCCTGTGGCGTTGACAGCTTTACCCCGTTTAGAAACCAGTTCGTGTTCCTTCGTGAGAACACGAAAATGCGTAGATACAGAGATTTCGTATTAACTTCTTTAGTAACTCACTTTAACAATAACAGTAAATGAGCACGGGAGTGCTGAGAAAGGTTTTTTTTGTATTAAACAGTTAGTGGTGAGTGGGATGGATAGTCGACCGATGGGTTAGGAAAGGCCAGTAAGTCCAGGGTAGAATCAAGCTTACGAAAAATTGTATCTGAATTCACAGGGCTAGCCTTAGTCGATTGCTTTTGACAGCCTCAGCAAACCGCAAGAATCTTGGATTGGGATGACGTAACAAGATTCTGAATGTACAGGTCGGGTCGATGACGTGACCAGTGGTCAGGATGTGTCTTGCGACTGCGGACACTGGTTGCTTGCGTGTTTCAATGACATTGCCGTTCTTCTGTAATACCGACTCCGACTTGTTCTGCACCTATTTAAGCAAATGTTCCTTCATTCTAGAGATCAAGCACCTCTCAGTTCCGCTTATGTAACTTCCTTTGCAATTACATGTAAATTGGTAGATACATGTGAGGTGTCACCGACAGGCTGATCTCCCTTGATTGAAGGCACAGGCAGCTTCTGGGTTCGAGCTAGTGCACAAAGTTCGGCTGCGTTGAATGTTCGTTTAATCGAACTCATCAATCTTTGCGTTGTTTGATGCATACTGTAATCACCTTTAGAAGGCAATTCTGTATAAACTTTCTTCGTTCTCACAATGACCACCTGTTCAGATGACGGTTTCGGTCTACTACACCATTCTTTGAACCTTTTTGGATAACCATTCGATTGTAGTACAGACGTGATCAACTCTAGTTCCTCCACAAGACTGTCTTGTGTACAGATTCGTCTTGTGCGTGTGAATAGTGTATTCACTAGTACGCGTTTGTGACGGACCAGTGTCAAACCATTAGCGTTTAGGTATTGACCGGACCACGTGGATTTCCTATAAACACTCTTTTGATAGAGCCATCTTCCCGGCGACTTATGAGTATGTCTAGAAACGGCAGACAATTATCAGTCTCAAATTCACGTTACCTTCAGATTGGGATGACAACTATTTAAGGCGTCATGCACTAGGTTATCTATTGCCTGTTTGGACCGACTGAATACTAGTGTATCATCAACGTAGCGTTTGTAGTATGACAGACTCGCTATGTCTGCGGCTAACTCTTGTTCAATCCTTAACATGAAAAAGTCAGCTAAGATGGGCCCTAATGGACTTCGCCATGGCCACCCCATCTATTTGGTGGCAGCGCCGATCAAGAAAACAGAAACTGACGTTTTCAGTGCATAACAATAAGGCTTCCCTCAGAATATCACTTAGGCAGAGGCAAAGTAATGTGGCTCGTTTCAACGAGCTCACAAATATAATCAATTGTCTCATGTAGCGCAACATTCGTGAGCAGTGACTGACCGTCTGTAGAACACATCAACTTATTAACCAGATTGATGTTGTCCAAGTCATCGGTCAATTCTTTACATCGTAGAAAACTTGTCATTATGCGGTCGTATAGTGTTTACACAATTCTGTAAGGCGATCGTCGATCGTACGAAGAGGACTTACATCAACCGTTTGCAGAAGTCATGCAGTAAGCCTGTTGAAGAACCGATTCTACTGGATCTCAGCAAATATGTATTGAACTGTTTTTCAGTAGAATTTTGTAATTAGAAACCTTAGCTTTTGGACTGGATTATAGAATACCATCACATACTCCTAATCGTATTTATGTTGAAGCCCAGTTTGAAAACCTAATTGATCAGTTATCAGATCTTCAGCCAACTACTGCTGATAACCTAGGCTGGCTTAAAACGAAACTCACTGATATAGCTAATAGGTTAATCATTACTCCGGTCAACGGCCGGTGTGCTATCACACATAGCAGCATCTACAATCACTAAGGAACACTAAGTTTTAAAAAAAATTTAGTAACACCTAAGCCAGACATGGGCCTCTTTCAGTCGTGTGCAACATTTTTCACTTTTGTGTTTTAGTTTTCACTTCCGTGTTGCTGCATTTCAAGTTGATGTGTTATGTGCGCCCACGTTCAACTGCACTGGTCACATTCCTCATATAGTTAGATTTTCACCTTCAAATGTAATTAAGGTGGATCGGTGTTGTCGATATTAGTTTGCTACTCTTTGCTGGCAGTTCTGGATTGTTGAGCTCTGAACTCTTAGAGCTGTGAGTTGCCTTCGTCCTGAACGTTCTGATTTGCCTGTTGGTTTCAATCATACTGAAGCAAGATTATCATCAGGAAGTCACTTGGTTTATGTTCAGTTAGTTCTTTGTTACTTATTCAAGGAAGCTTGCTGAAGGACAGCCCACTAACACTATAGTTATTGCTGTTGGCACTGCAACGGTGCACAAAATTGCGACCGTCGCTCAGTTGTTTTAACTGCGTACTATTTTGCACTTTTCACTGTATAATTCCCGCCTTATTCCAATTGTGGAAACATCTAGTAACTTCAACCTGAAATTACAATCTAGCGTTTTAGTTAACAAAAATCGAAACTGTCCTCAAACCAGTTCCTGATGATTAGATGACCAGCAGCTATTGATGCCAACTCTTGTTGCCACTATGTGAGTAAACGTTCAGTGAACTAGTATCCTTGACTTACGTATCCTACGATCGACATGCCCCCATACACGCGTTGAGACCGCACTAAAGTACGAGGACACGCGAACACACTGAATAAATATTTTGGCTCCACATTTCAGGAAGTGCTCAATGTGATCTGGTTCATGTATATGGAAATTAAGATGCGCGAAATTTCCACAAATTATCTCACTGCACTTGTTTATTTTGATCAGTGATTAGATAATCATCAATCGTCACTGGATAAGGAACGATGCAGTTGTTGGTTAGCGAAAACCATAGGCTCTTCCTCCAACTGTATCGCACATACAAAGAAGAAAAAGAATTTCAAATATTTCTAATGACGTGCCACACTCGGTCAGTGGTAACTCGTCGTTTTCCTTTTGAATGCGAATTTGCTTGAATGCTTGTGATCTGAACATTTGAACGTAAACGTGCGGAACGCATTGAATTAAAATGGAGCTGCACATTCAAAAAACCGTGTTCCAACTTGAAAAGTGTCACACAGCTGAAAATGCATGCGTCGTAACTGGCTAATTACGCAACATGATCGATATGGTATGTTACACAAATGAATTATTGCACGAGGCGGCTGAATTACGACGGGATAACTTGTAGTCGTGTATGTGACGTTAATATTGTTAGGTTGCCCAAGTGTAGATTAAAGCAATGAAACTAGCTTTTCGAACGCACATTTGTCTGATCGGCAGTGGACGTGGCTACCCCATAAGCTTTCTCGGGCCCTAAGCAGCTAGCGTAAGGATGTAAAGGTTGATACCATCTTCTTTTGTTCTAGAAACCCGTTTGTTTTTATTCTTCTACCGTGTGGTGTTCTCACATCTCATCGACAATAACACATCTGTGTTCCGACTTTATCGCTGACATTTGTGCATACTATCCAAAACTGCAGTTTGATGGCCGGCCGCATCAAACGTCGTTCATCGATATTTCGATAGAACGACAATATAGTCAAGTAACCCTATGAGTACGAATTATTGGGACTCTCAGTGCTCTGTTGGATTAGGTCAGCCAATTTTTTATCATATCTAGAACTTCACAATCATCCAAGTCGCTTTTTAGAAACCGTACTTGACAGGCTAGTCTGTTTGTATCCAGACAATTAGTCACTCGTTTTCTCCGGGATTTTCCATTCACAGCTTTCCACGTCACTGTCTCCCTAAGTGGCGAATCGTGGTATACTTCAATCTGTGTGAACTTGTTTGCATGTGTAGACGACTTACGTTACAGCAGAAAAACGAGTGCCCTTATCGTTGTCAAACGGTTGTAAATGGAAATATCTGTTCTGTCATGTGAAAACGTTTAAACCGTCAACGAAATGTCCGTAACCGCGGTCATAGAGGTGGGAGAGTTCGTTGTTTTGCATGCCACTTGAACACGCAGCATTCCCGCCGAAGCTTGCATTTGTTATTTTTGTGTTTTGTGTTTCTTTTGGCCGAGGAACTCATTTAGCCCTAAGTGCACCGTGTACTGATCCGTTCATTGTGAGTTAACTAACGTCTTTCAGACCATCAATGTACAATCTGATGAACAATTAAATCATTTGAGCTAGTTAATTCCGTTTTTCATTAACAGATATTTTTTGTCGAGCGTTTATTAACGTTCTGGACATCGTCCAAACTGACTTTATCTAATTCCCTCCTCGTTTTTCTTATTTTTCAAACTGAAATTTAGTTTCTGAATCAACTTTGGCAGATCAGTCAGAAACGCGCTCTTTAAACTCTCCTCCAACTGTTTTCTGGATGTTCCTCCATAGAGTAAGTCCTTTTTTCATCTAAATCATGTCTGTATTGTTATGCCTCAATGCTTTGTTTTGCAAAATGTTTCTCAAGGGCTGCTGTGTTTAATTCACGTTTGGATTGTGAGCTTATGATGACTGTTGATCACTTGTTCCGTTTCAGCATCTACACCGGCAGCTTCATCAGCTGTATGTTCGTGCCCTTATAGTTCAGACGGTCTTCGCCGGTTTGAACAAACATACCACGAAAACTTAAAGAATCCCTCTATAATGTGACCATGCAAACAATGTTATTCTACGGTTGCGTGGCCACCCAAAAGAAGTAAACCGCCCTTAAATGTCCCTCCTTTGATACCTATGTTCCATATCACGCATCGGGTGGCAGTGACGCATAAGCAGGGATGAGGTTAGATGACTAATGTTTGACGATTAGGGTCAAACTACTTAGTTCACTCAATTTTCAAGATTTTATAACCCAGATGATTGGGCTATGTGTTAAAGATGTCAACTAGTCGTCTACCGCATCACGCACTTCACGGATGCCGTAGCCCATTAACCTATGATGCGAGATGGACCAATATATGTTGGATTCATGTCTCACGCTGGGATCTTTGTGACTCACAAAGTTTGCGACTGATGAAGGTCAGTGGTCTCCGTGTTTGTGTCGTTTGACTAGGTTATCTGTGAACCAAGACCAAATAACAAACACATAGCAAGGTACCGAGGTGCAGCTTATTGAAGCGTGAACACTTAGACGCCGTAAAAGAGTTGAAATCCAACCCGCATATTTTAATCATGAAGCCTGACAAAGGAGCGGGAATAGTTTTACTTGACAAACAAGATTACCTTACCAAAATGTCGTCGATTCTATCAGATAGTTCAAAGTTTCAGAAAACGGAAAAATAAAGATAGAACGACAGCAATAGAGAAAAGCTTATCCAAGTTACTCCGTCAAATGAAACAAGCAGACGTTATCGATGCTTCAACTTTCGAGCGTATCAGACCTACGGGAACGGTCATTCCACGTGATGTCGGTCATCGACTACGGGACTTTGGACAACGGTAAGGTGCGGGGAAAATGTCCAGTAATGCATGCGAAGAAAACTGAGTCAGGCGTTCGATGCCTTACACCGCATCAAATGCATATATGATTACATAAGTGCGGTTGTCAACTGACACAGATGTTATATAAAGTGAGAATAAGAAGGGAACGATTGCACCCTGCAAAATGCCGAGGTCAATGGTTAGTGACAATGAGGTTTGAACACACAAACCCAATGAACTAGTCAGCATTTCCAAACTAAAGAAGAACAGTTAAGGTTTGAATGCCGGTTGCATCGAGAAGTTGAAGTTGTCTCTAGCAATGCCTCTATACTCATCGATATGATCTAACAAACAACAAACAGTTCTAGATTTTCATTTAACCGATGATAGCATGCAAAGAACTAGACGATCGGTTTTACACTGCACGCGATTTTGGTAAGTTCTTATGTTATGCTATCTAACTATTTCCTTTTCTCAGAAAAAGAGTGTACAACCATAATTCTAAGACGGTCAAGATAACAGAGGTAAGAGAAATCTCAACCACGTATTGCCACATGCGGCCGTATCATTCAGTGTTTCGAGCTAGTGACACTCAACATCTTTCAGATTCTAACCGGGAGGCGCCAAAAGAGGCTAAACATGGTGCCAACTTTATTCCATAACAATGCGCATGGAGGCACACCCAGAAAGCGCGAACAAAACACTATGGAAAAGATAACCCAACAGGCATACAAACGACATATTGGAGCCACCTAAGTCACCAGAGCGAAAGTACGCCGCGTAAAGGAAGGTTATTAACCCTACGGTGCACATTGTTGAGCATTGTCACCATATATGGACAACAGACAGGTGGACGATACTGGGGTTATATCTTCCAAAAAGAACACTGCTGGCGTTGATAGCAAGACAGTGGCCAACCGTCAAACGACGAAGAGAAGATAAATATCTCATCGAGAGAAAGCGAGGAAGAGGATATTTCATTCATGAAACCTTTATGACGAATCGCAAACAATTAGAATCAAGGTATCAGCAACTTGGGGAGAAACAACCTGGACGCACGCGAGAGCAAGATGACATCTGCAATACTTGCAGTCCTTACCGCTCTGCCTTGTTAACCATCTTCACTTTATAGACAACACGATCGAACATCGGAAAAACTTACACTACTGAGCTTAATCGGCCGTTACCCTTATCAACGTTTCCGGACACAGAAACAGGTGGAGAATGAGTCCTCTAAATCGAGAGATGTATACGGCCTACAATTCCTAGAATAAAAGAGACCATCTTCCGTTGCAGTTTTTAAGTCGCCTGGTGTTCACCACAAACACTACATCCATCAGCTGACAACTCAGCATCGCTATCGGAAACGATGAATTGGCATTTTCAATACACACTTACGCATTTCAAAAACTGGATAGATGGTTTTTATTCCTAAAGTAAACTATCTGATAAACTCTTCGCTGTTTGTTCGCTAATGCTGACAAAGTCGCACGGCTGAAGGTAAGTACTGATGGTTAATCATTCAAAAATATTTGCGCTCCTCAACTGTCCGCAGACATTTTTCGCAGCCGTACAGCAAGGTTGCACTAAGTGTGATCTTATGAGAGACATCCGTTTCACAGTAAGGAGCAGCAGTCGAGTAACAAAAAGCAACTAGCTTTAATTTCATCCTCTCATACATTCTTCATTTGACCTACACATTTTTTGATTAGCGCGTGAACACATTAGAAAATTCTAAAACACCATTGCTGAGTATGAGACAATCAAGTTGGACATAAACTAAGATGGCATTTGCTCTTTTGCATCCTATGTTGCTATGTTTTTGTTATTTGGTCTTGGTTCACAGATAACCTAGTCAAACGACACA
>LOND01029377.1:2994-17263 GCA_014220965.1 Paragonimus kellicotti
GTGTGATCAAGGCATACATCATAGGGCTGTGAAGATGACGTATTATCTGCATCCGAAATGTATACCAACAGCCAAATGAATCTTTAGTTTGTCCCTAGAATACCACAGAAATGAGCATACACAGGAGGTTTCAAAAGAAAATACAAGGATCGATGGATATCTATGGGAGTAAAAATTAGTGCCTTCAAGGCCCAGGAGATCAGTTACCAAGTTAGGTAGTCAACGGTGCACGTCACCGTGAACATGCTCGTCAGCAAGAAGGATAGCCCAGATACTTTGTCTGTCTTGATAATCACAATCAACTGGACATTTTTAACAGACATGTCAAACTGAATATATGTTTTTTCGGCTTCATTGTATTATCTGCAAACAATGAACGATCTACAAGTTTAATGTAATTGGTGGAAGAGTGTTGTTTAAGTTAGCTTAAAGCGATTCCATCGGATTTCCAGCCCTCGCACTATCTACCCGGTGAACAGCGGAATCAGAACAATATCAGTTTCCGAAGGCCGTGTAGTGCTTAAACGTAGGGGTGTACCGACTAAGTATGTGAACATACTGTCGGCGCTTTATTCCCATACTTCAGCTCAGGTTAGGGTTTACGGTGAACTGTCTGACAGTTTCAGCACCAGGAGCGGCGTACGTCAAGGCTGTCCCCTTTCACCATTTTTGTTCAATTTCGTCATAGACGAAATAATGGAGGACTGTCTGCGGCACTCAAATGATGCCGGCGTGGACCTCCTACCTGGTGAAAGACTGACTGATCTTGATTATGCTGACGATAAGGTGTTGCTGTTTGGCAGTTTTCAAGCGGCACAAACAACGCTATTTCGCGTTCTGCTAAGTACTTCGGAATGCGCTTTGCAGCCTCAAAATGCAAAGTGCTTCTCCAAGATTGTTGTGATCACGTAGATTTAATGTTAGATAATGAAGTCATGGAGATTGTTGACCGGTTTGTATACCTGGGAAGCTGCATCAGCGACGGCGGCGGAGGTGTAGGGAATGAAATAGAAGCGCGTATTTCCAAGGCTAGGGCGGTGTTCGCTAATCTGAGACACCTATGGCGACAGAGGTATTTCTCTGAAGCTTAAGGGTCGCGTATATCAGACAACAGTGAGGGCTGTATTACTTTACGGCAACGAAACCTGGCCACTCAGGAGTAGAGGACGTGAACCGTCTTCAGGTATTTGACCACCGATGTCTGCGTTCAATCGCTCGTATCGGGTGGCACCAGCGAGTAAGCAACGAGGAGGTTAGGAAGCGGGTGTTTGGCACTGATTGTCAAACGAGTTCTTTTGTTCAGTCGCTTACATTTGCACAGACTTAGATGGTTGGGTCATGTACTAAGGATGCCAGCTAGTCGTTTGCCACACCGAACACTGTTTGACGCCGCGGCCGACTGGCGCAAGGTGCGAGGTGGACAGATGATGACCTGGCGTAGACAAATGAAATCGTTTACGAAGGGGTTGGTCACTGTAGATCGGGCTCGTCTCCCGGGCTGGGGCCCTCGCGACTCACAGAGTCGGTGGCTTGAGACGTTAGGTGAGATGGCAGCTAATCGAGCTCAGTGGCGTGAAGGTGCTGTCGTTGTTTGGCCGAGTTGTGTGTAAAGTGAGTGCACTTAATGACGCGGGCAGTGAAAGCCGTAAGGAAGCTGTCTTGCTGATGACGCCTTACTTTCACTTACAGCTCGGTTGTTTGTTTGCAAGGTGTAGGCGCCTTGATGTTGTATGTTTGAATATAGACGTAGCTATTTTTAGTAGTTAGGTCCCCTTTCCTCTCTTCTTTCTTCTCTCTCTTTCTATATGGTTCTTTTTTCGCTTGTGGTTGTGTGGCAGTTAGGCATCATTGTGAGCCACTGATGTTATTGCTGTCTATGATGATGATGACGACTAATAGTGTGCTCCTATCGCTGTGGAGCTCAGTATCGTTGGTTCGTATTCTGCACAGCTAGTATCAAAAGTCAGCAAGTCGGAAGTTAGCAGGAAAGAAAGCCCCAGTAAAACGGTAGACCAAAAGTGATTGTCAAATTCAAACAGAACGCTGGTTACAAGACTGGTGGGAACAATGTTCAGGGCTACTATGAATTACATAGGAAACGTGGAAGGTTAATATGCCCGCATAAATAACATGCACTATTAACAGTAAATGAGTAAGTGACACGAGCTCAAACCGTATTGGGGATCGTAGAATAAGAGTAATCTAATGCTTGAACACAACACCCTACGTAACACAGCTTACCTCAGGCAGTTCCGTTAATACAGAGGAAGTGTGCAGTAAAAATGTAAACTCAACTAACCACTTGAACGGTGGCTCCATTCTTCGCGTTCAACAATGAGCAGTAAATGATCAAGCGTAACCTGACTACTCCAAGATAAGGGAGCATCTACTCACGAACTTCTTTCGTATTGTGATACACCGTAAGTCATCACAAACGGTTATGGTGCAGTGAATAACCATCCTACTGTTTCCCTTACAATGTGCGAAATACATAGTCAGAGGAAATACGCCAGTCTTCGCAATTTTCACCTTGTGCACTACGGCCGAAACTACTTTCCAAAGAATATTCTAAGTTATCTTTGTTTTTTTTCTGTCTATGGATTCGATGACGCATCACTAACTACACGTAGGAAGAACGTTACGGTAACTAAAAACATTAAATAGTACAGCTTCATTTAATTAAAGATGCGGTTTTTGGCATTGGGTTGATAGGTTGGTTTGGGATGTCTGTCGTTTTGTGTGGTGTGATGTCTGAATTTGTTTGATAGCGAGTCGTTTGTTGTAGAAAGTCAGGTCTTAAGCTTGGTTTCATTTTGCGTTTCAGTCGATGGCCGGAATGAAATAAGAGGTTTATTTAGGGTGTGTGTTATGGATTGGTTTTTGCAAGACTGTGTTTGTGTGTTGATGTTGTTGCGTGTGTTTTTTGCGGGACTGGTTTAACAAGGTTCGCTTGTTGTTGGTTGTGTGTTTGTTGTGTGTTTTGGGTGTGTTTTTAGACATTATCAGAAAAAGTGGTGTGTGGTATTGCGGAGCGTGTGGCGGGGAGTGTTTGTTGGGTTGTTGGTTGGATGGTTGGGGCGGTTGTTGGTGGTGTGGTGGGTGTTTTTTTGTGGATTGGTGGGTGTTGGAGTTGTGTGTGTAGGGGGTGATTGGTGTGTGTGTGGTTGGGGTGTGTGTTGTGGTTATTATATAGAAGTGATGTACGCTAAGCTGGGCTAGTGCAGAGGAATCCAGCTGTTGGACATCATATCATATATATGTATGTATGTATGTAATATATGTAGTATGAGATTCTGTCTTGCTTATTATGATGCACCGTGGTAGTCAGATATGTTATATGATTGGTCATTGTGTGCAGCAGCTGATCTTGTTAAAGCAAAATGATATAAGCAAGCTAAGATGCTGACTTTCTACAAACCAATCGGAAGCTGCTGGCTTCGAATCAAGAGGAGGGAGCGAGAGCGCAAAACAATATGTACGAGGAGACATCCATAAATCTATATGTCTCACATAGCGCCAAGCAAGTAACTACAAACCTGATCGGATGAGAGCAGATAGAGACATTAGCGTCCTGTTTAGTTACCGTTGTTGTACATTTGTCTTCGTAAACTGTTAGTGAGTGGGATGCTGCTGGCGGATCCTTAACACGTATACTTAGAATTTCGTTGGAAGTGTTTCGTCTCGTGTTATCGGGAATAGTTGATAATGTCGAGTATACTGGCGATTTTTTCCTCTGGAGCGTATGTATCTTGTCGGGGCACATTGTAAGGGAAACAATGTAGGATGGTTATTCAGCTGCACTCAATATTACGTTTGTGATGTTACTTACGGTGGGTATCATAATGCGAAAGATAGTTTTCTGTGAGGTAGATTGCTCCCTTATCTTGGAGTAGTCAGGTTTATCTGCTGTGAGTCTTTCACTGCTCAATTGTTGAACGCGAAAGAATGCGAACCGTTACATACATATGTTAGTGAGAGTTTTACATTTTTTACTCTGCATGTCACTTCTCTGTATTAACGGAACTGCCCTGAGTAAGCGTGTTACGTAGGGTGTTGTTGTTCAACATTAGATTACTCTATTCTATTTCGATCCGCAAGAATAGCGGTTGATCCGGTTGTCACTTACTCCATTTGACCTGTTAGTAGTGGCAATGTTATTTTATGTCGGGACATATTGAACCTTTTCCACGTTTCCCTGATGTAATTCATAGTCAGCCGCTGAACATTTGGTTCCCACTCAGTCCCTTGTATAGACCAGGCGTTGGTGTTGGAATTTGACAACCACTTTTTGGTCCTACCGTTTTACTGGTGCTTTCTTTCCTGTAACTTCCGGGACTGTGCTGGCTCTTGCGTCCGTGCCGTTTGTGGGTGTTTTGTTCGACTTTTGGTGAGGCGGTAGTGAGGCTGGTTGCAGGAAGTAGTGTCGGTTATTATCCGTAACAGATTAGCTGAGCTCCTTACAGCGATAGGAGCAACACTAGTCAGTCCGTGCTATCAATCATCGATTAGACAGCCAATTTGACACGGGTCAGTGGGCTCACAATTGATGGCTTAACTGCGCACATCTAACCACAGGGGAAAGAAACCATGATAGAAAGATGAGTAAGAAAGAACGAGAGGACTATTTATGGGGACCTAACTAGACTAAAATGTAATGCTACGTTTCCTTGTAGTTCAAGACACACAAAAACATGCAAGCGCTACACCTTGCAAAAGCATAGTCAGGTTTTTTATTGTGGGTGTTTGATAAAACGTGAGCTGGTTAAATGAAAGGTAAGGCGTCAACAGCAAAGACCAGCCTCCTTACGGCTTTCATGATGGGAGCCGCGTCATTAAGTACACTCACCGTTTACATACACAACTCGGCCCAAACACGCAAACTGCGACGCCCACTGAGCTCGATTAGCCGCCATCTCACCTAACGTCTCAAGCCACCGACTCTGTGAGTCGCGAGGGCCCCAGCCCGGGAGACAAGCCCGATCTACAGTGACCAACCCCTTCGTAAACGATTTCATTTGTCTACGCTCGGTCATCATCTGTCCACCTTGCACCTTGCGCCAGTCGGCCGCGGCGTCGACAAACAGTGTTCGCTGTGGCAAACGACTAAGCAGCATTCCTTAAAATAACATGAACCCAGCCATCTAATCTTGTGTAAGTCTAAGAAACTGAAAACGAAGAACTCGTTTTGACAATCGAGTGGCCAAACAGCGCTCGTCTTCGGCTAACCTCCTCTTTGTTTGCTTACTGCGTTGGCTACCCGATATTCTGTATCTGATGGAAGATTGCATCACTTCTGTGTGTGTTTACAAGTTATCTGTAAGGACGGCTTATCGTCCTCTTTTGAGCGTTGCTGATGGCCAGGTGTATGGTTGCTCTGTAGATACTTTACAGTGCCTGCTTATCTTCGTTTCTGATATATTTGTGTCTCTTAAACTCAAGATACCTTTCTGTCCGATAAGGTGTCATCATTGATAGCGTAATATCACTGTCTTTTAGCCTGTTGGTATTACGTGCTATTCTATCATTCCTATCTATCTATGTCTTGTCCGTTGTTCTGTCTTGATGGGCAGACTTCCGCAGGTAAACAAACGCGTCAACTAGTCTCCATAAGCTGTGTCATTACCTGACATTAAATCTACGTAATCACAACAATCTTGGAGAAGCACTTTGCATTTTGAGACTGCAAAGCGCGTTCCGAAGTACTTAGCAAAACGCGAAATAGCGTTGTTTGGGCCGCTTGAAAACTGCTAAACAGCAACACCTTATCGTCAGCATAGTCAAGATCAGTCAGTCTTTCACCAGGTAAGAGGTCCACGCCGGCATCTTGTGAGTGCCGCAGACAGTCCTCCTATTAGGTGGTCTATGACGAAATTGGACAAAAATGGTGAAAGGGGTCAGCCTTGATGTACGCCGCTCCTGGTGCTGAAACTGTCAGACAGTTCATCGTAAACCCTAACCTGAGCTGAAGAGGTATGGGAATAAAGCGCCGACAGTATGTTCACATACTTAGTCGGTACACCCCTACGTTTAAGCACTACACGGCCTTCGGAAACTGATATTGTTCTGATTCCGCTGTTCACCGGGTAGATAGTGCGAGGGCTGGAAATCCGATGGAATCGCTTTAAGCTAACTTAAACAACACTCTTCCACCAATTACATTAAACTTGTAGATCGTTCATTGTTTGCAGATAATACAATGAAGCCGAAAAAACATATATTCAGTTTGACATGTCTGTTAAAAATGTCCAGTTGATTGTGATTATCAAGACGACAAAGTATCTGGGCTATCCTTCTTGCTGACGAGCATGTTCACGGTGACGTGCACCGTTGACTACCTAACTTGGTAACTGATCTCCTGGGGCCTTGAAGGCACTAATTTTTACTCCCAGAGATATCCATCGATCCTTGTATTTTCTTTTGAAACCTCCTGTGTATGCTCATTTCTGTGGTATTCTAGGGACAAACTAAAGATTCATTTGGCTGTTGGTATACATTTCGGATGCAGATAATACGTCATCTTCACAGCCCTATGATGTATGCCTTGATCACACCTAGCATTCCTGGAGTTCACTATTCTTATGGAAACTTCCCAATCAAGAGTGAAACAACATCCAACATACATATTGGCTCATTGTTCACAGATGATTTTTGAATCCTAATGGTATGTTCAACTGTAAGATTGTTTATACAAATAGTTTGTGATTAACGCTTCAAGTGCTCTATTTCCTCATATAGGCCAAGTTCGACTTCCTACGACGAATTTCGTGATCAGTTCATGCTATTTTCGCTCTATCTGAGTAAGTTCGTCAGTTTTTGGCTTCTCGATAAAAGCCTAGCCTCGTATACCTTCAGCTCTGAACTTATCACCTATCTCTGGTTAATGGTTTATTTTTATGCCTATCGCCATCCTCATCCTCATTAGCCGTTTACTAACCAGTAGTGTTGTCTCTCTTATTTTTCAATTGAACGCTGTTTTTGTAGCATGTTGGTTAGTTAATCTCCTTTGCTGAATTAATTCATCAACCACATCATTCATCATCATCATTCATCCGCCTACATATTTGTAGGTGTACATATAAGTAATGCGAGCAGCATTTGTATTGCAGCCGTCAGATTTGTGCATGTCTGCCTGCACCGTTTGTTGCGGTATGCAGACGTAAGCCACTGTAATAGTGGATGTTATGTGATCAGTTATGTGATCGTAAAACCTGACCTGTTCAAACCAAAGTTGCTCACTGATATTTGTGTGTAACAATCGTTATTTTCGACCGATTACTTGTACGAGACAGAATCACCATTTGCGTAACATGACTACCAGAAGACGAGTTGTCAGGGATGGTAACCCAGTACAATCTTTCTTCGTCCATTTCATTACTCTGAACATCCCCTTCATATTTCCCCTCATCACTTAACTCTTGGAGGCTCAGTTGTGGAATCTGATATCTGTATGGAAGGACAGCTGTACGATTTGACAGTTATTTGGTATCAAGGCTGACATCTGTTGCCTTAACTTATTTATTCGATTAAGGGTTCCAAGTTCCTTGGCATTTATGGTCGGGGCTGATGTCAGGTATAACAAAAGAAAAATCGGCGTTGCTTGCATAGAACACTGAACATTGAATTTGCCTGTCAATGTTCATCTGTTCCTTTCTTTGCATTTTCTTCGTTTATGCGTGTGCGGAGCTGTGGTTTGTTTGTGTTCATGTAAGTTCCTCCTGCTGCAGCTTTCGGGAAATGTAAAAAGATTTGAACTATTTCTTCATTGTATGAATTGTATAACGAGCAATACAACACAATTAGGAAATGTGCAGGTATATCCCTAATCGATAAAGCATATTTTCTTAATCGTCACTGCCATAGTCATGGCGATGCCATACATTCCATTATATGGCTGCGTCAATCCCCGTCTCTGTTTTCGTCATCTATCTAGCTTGCAAACTCATTGAAACCAATTCCGAGTTGATAACTTGATTTCGCCTGAACTAATGTTGATTATCCACTGTTCATTTATGTAATTCTTCCCCCCATTTAATATCTTGTTGACCTCCTTGATACACGTTTCTTTTGTGAGTTATATACTACTTCAGCTGTAGATCTGTCGGTCTAATTGGCACCGGGCTATCGAGGACAGAACAAATAGGCGCTGTTGATCAGCTGCAAAGAGGAGTTGCTACTCCATGTATCATTTTATGAGACAACAATTACCCTTTTTGTTAAGAAAAGCAAGTCAAGTCAAAGGAACGTTTGTTGAATAACTGTTCCGAAGAAAGTGTTGTCTCAGAGACACCGCTCCCTTGGCCATATTTGACCTTTCGCCCCTTCGTTGTTCTTGTCCTGTTCTATGTCCTTCTGCTTGTACATACTCGTTTCTTGTTAACATTTTGTTCCGTGAGCTTCAGTTGACATTCGGCCTGTCATCAGTTCCGTGCATAGTAATAATAATGATTCTTACATCCAAAAGTGATCACTCCCTCTCGATTTAAACTCGATGCTCACTAACTTATTGTGCATCAAAGCCGTTAACAAGTGCTCCTAATAACTGTCATTTAGGAGATTAACATTTACCCTTCAACATCATCCACTGTTCGCCTGTATGTTGCCCGTTGTGTGAATCCCACAGCCTTGTACCAGTTCGCATTGACCGTATCTGAGCGCGCACTCGGTCACTTGGTTGAACTTGAAATAATTGATTCAATGCACGACCGACTGGAGACGCGAAATTGCGCAGCATGCAAAAGATAAACTGGTATTGTGACCTTAACTGTCGCCATCATTGTAGTCACCGACAGTCGATTCAGGTCCAGTTACTAGTCCTACAGATATGTCAATTTTAACCTTACGCCTAATAAAAAACAGCGATAAGTGTTTGGGCGGTGTATTGATAAAATATCGATAATTTTGGTGCTGTTTTATCATCGATTTATTCAACCTGGAAGGCCAACCATAGATGATAATGATGTTAGTCCGCCGAACATTTCGAGTGTTCCTGCACGTGCACAGGAATTAACTCAACCTTGTTTCACCAAAACAAATGTTTACTTGTGCTCAATCACTTTTAGAGTCGCTTAAACGTAGGGGTGTACCGACTAAGTATGTGAACATACTGTCGGCGCTTTATTCCCATACTTCAGCTCAGGTTAGGGTTTACGGTGAACTGTCTGACAGTTTCAGCACCAGGAGCGGCGTACGTCAAGGCTGTCCCCTTTCACCATTTTGTTCAATTTCGTCATAGACGAAATAATGGAGGACTGTCTGCGGCACTCAAATGATGCCGGCGTGGACCTCCTACCTGGTGAAAGACTGACTGATCTTGATTATGCTGACGATAAGGTGTTGCTGTTTGACAACTTTCAAGCGGCACAAACAACGCTATTTCGCGTTCTGCTAAGTACTTCGGAATGCGCTTTGCAGCCTCAAAATGCAAAGTGCTTCTGCAAGATTGTTGTGATTACGTAGATTTAATGTTAGATAATGAAGTCATGGAGATTGTTGACCGGTTTGTATACCTGGGAAGCTGCATCAGCGACGGCGGGAGGTGTAGGGAATGAAATAGAAGCGCGTATTTCCAAGGCTAGGGCGGTGTTCGCTAATCTGAGACACCTATGGCGACAGAGAGGTATTTCTCTGAAGCTTAAGGGTCGCGTATATCAGACAACAGTGAGGGCTGTATTACTTTACGGCAACGAAACCTGGCCACTCAGAGTAGAGGACGTGAACCGTCTTCAGGTATTTGACCACCGATGTCTGCGTTCAATCGCTCGTATCGGGTGGCACCAGCGAGTAAGCAACGAGGAGGTTAGGAAGCGGGTGTTTGGCACTGATTGTCAAACGAGTTCTTTTGTTCAGTCGCTTACATTTGCACAGACTTAGATGGTTAGGTCATGTACTAAGGATGCCAGCTAGTCGTTTGCCACACCGAGCACTGCCGACGCTGCGGCCGACTGGCGCAAGGTGCGAGGTGGACAGATGATGACCTGGCGTAGACAAATGAAATCGTTTACGAAGGGGTTGGTCACTGTAGGTCGGGTTCGTCTCCCGGGCTGGGGCCCTCGCGACTCACAGAGTCGGTGGCTTGAGACGTTAGGTGAGATGGCGGCTAATCGAGCTCAGTGGCGTGAATGTTGTCGTTGTTTGGCCGAGTTGTCTGTGAAGTGAGTGCACTTAATGATGCGGGGCAGTGAAAGCCGTAAGGAAGCTGTCTTGCTGATGACGCCTTACTTTCACTTACAGCTCGGTTGTTTGTTTGCAAGGTGTAGGCGCCTTGATGTTGTATGTTTGAATATAGACGTAGCTATTTTTAGTAGTTAGGTCCCCTTCCCTCTCTTTTTCTTCTCTCTTTCCTATATGGTTTTTTTCCCTCGTGGTTGTGTGGCAGTTAAGCATCAGTGTGAACCACTGATGTATTGCTGTCTATGATGATGATGATAGGCTCAATCATGTAGGCTTTATCGTGCTACCACGCGATGACGTCGCCCTGCCCTCGCTTTTCCCCGTTCTCGCACTGGTGATTCTTTTTTCATCGACTATTTTCTGTGGAAGGTGTCGATAATGTGGGGCGATTTCGTAACCAGTGCACACACGTTTCTTTTCGTACCAGTTGAATAGAAGTGATAGATTGGACAAAACATACTCATCGGTATATTGACAGACGCCTTTTTTTCTACAAACGGTTTGTAAGTTACAATGCCGATGATTGTCTTGTACATATGTCTACGATATCCGCCATTCCAACAGCGAACCCACACTTTCAATGCCCTAGATAGAACCTGAAATGCAAATGCAGAATGCGGCTTTTTTGTTTTCTACGCCATCAGCAATTGGTACTTCGTCGTGCATTTTCTTGGACCGTCGAACAATTGTTTCGTTGATGTTTTTAATTTTTTATCCATTTTAGGGTGGTATCTTATTGTGATCCAAGCATGGAACTAATCGAATTAATTCTCTATTTGTGGGGATATCCCGACCAACCTTTCAGAGCGCTTTGAATGACTCGAATGTTGTGCCCTGAGCAGTGTGTGGCTATGTAGACGTTTATGCATTTTTAACCCGTCACCCGGTATGTTCTGTTTAATGAAAACTCCATTGTATGAGTCCAAATTACCAGGGTGAAGGTAAGGCGACTTAGAGGTTGGGAAGTAACGAGGCTCCATATAAATAGTGAGTTGCGGTTACGCCAACCTGTGTGACGCAGCTGACTCAGCAAACGTTCCACCGCCTGTTCTTATTTGAGCGTGACCGTCGCTCATTTACGCCAGGTCTGTTAGGTATGTCACTTCCTCCCAACCTCTGAATTATCCTGTTATAATCCTATACAGTTGTTATAATTGGCGAACGGCCTTCCTTCACCAGAATGATCCCATTTCAACTATGTGCATGTTCACCTTCTTTATGAAATCTTTCATCCTGATGGCCAGTGGACCTAAGCAAGTGTGCCTTCCCCAGCAGAGCCGATTGTCTTGGTTACGTAACCGTATGTCGCATGTCTTGCTGTGTTGGTGAGGTGCTATTGTATAAACGGATTGATGCACATCGACCCACAACGTCATTTCTGCTGATTAATTCAGTCATCATGTGTTGTGCATAAAACATTCTAATGGTCATACAGTTTCGGTTGTGTGCTTTTCTGGCTTTTACTAACCAAATTCATTCACCGTTCCGTTTTTTAACAGATATTGTTCACTGTATTCAATACCAATATCAGGTCGGTTGCCTGTATAAGCTGCACGCGTTAGGACAACGACATCCAATGGACATCACTGTGGGTAGGTGTTCTGGAATTGTACTAATGAGCACGTTCGACAGATGACATCTATGTATTTTGCATTAAGATTCTTTATGATTTTGGTTCCTAGTTGTGTTTGCCAACAGTGTATAGTCAATATCCGTAGTACCACATTAATCTGTGCGTGTCGCCAGAACGTGTTTTATTACATCCGTATATTTTCAGGCATTAAAAAGATGACCCAGATGATTGATAGACAATGATAATGAAGCAGTCGGTTATATAGTTCTACCGTATAGACATTAGTATGTGAATCTCTTCATCTCATATGTTCACTGTGTACACTTGCTCAACGTTGTCAGTTGTTCATCAGAGGTGTCCGATTTCTTCCTCATTATTCAACTCAATCATGCACGACATTCTGAAACTTGCGTCTGACGAATCCAATCAACTTAACGTGACTTTTCTTTTCGCCAATCAGTTGACTACCGTGAACCATACGAATGACATAGTTCTGCTTAATCTTTTGCTGAATTCAAGTGGATCATGCTGATTTGGATGTATGATCAAATTGATCTGTGCGAAACACCTTTCACACTTTCAAATTGAAAAGTGGTGCCTCAAAGCTTGGACGTTCTCACTCCCGCCTTTTTTTATTGCAGGCAATCCGGTTGGGTTTGTTGATTGTTCCGCCTACTTTGATAGCACCACCTCCTCGGCTCGTTATATTGTTGAGTGAACATCAGAGTAAACGTGGAAGGCAGATATAATTCCCGAACAGCTTGTAAACACTCGGTATATTGTTTGTAAGGCTTCTTTGTGCTCATTCTCAAATCGACACTCCACAACTGGATTCGTCCCTGTATGGACTCATCCAGTAGAAATAGTGTAAGTGAAGGATCCAACCGGCACCCTTCGCTTTACGAATCAACGCTCTTATCCTCTTGATCACTAGTGTTACAAGCATCGAGTGTTACGGGGAATCTGTATGTGATTGTCAGAACTAGTGACCGGATGCACAGGATCGTAACCTGAAGGGTGCTGGTTCGAACTCACTTCAGACTGTTCCTACCTGATGAGTCCAGACAAGGACGAAACCGGTCGTGGAGTGTCGGTTTGAGGGTGAACATCAAGAAGCATTACAAACACCATTTCGAGCCCTTATGGTGATAGCCAATGCAAACTGGTAATCCGAAGTGGACTGTGTCCGTCCACACTAATGGGGTGAAAGCAAGCTATAGCTCAGTCAGTGAGTTGGTTTATTGCCAGCATTTCACTTTTGATGCAGAGGCTTCGCCAGACCACCAACTTTGTACAGTTTCATCTGGTGTCGTGTATCAGAAATGAAACATTTTCAATAAACCGAAATGCCGATTACTTACAAGTTGTTCTGAACTTATAAGTTCTCGCACAGTCTCAAGCATATTCCATCCACCACGCATATAACCCTTACCAACTTGTGTCATCCATGACATCGAAAATTTGTCCGGTTGTCGTTCAAGAGAAAGGTGTATACCGCTTTTGTATGGCCTATTTTACCCTGTGGTTTGAAAAGGTGGTCCTCGTGACGAAGCTATCAACGTGCTAGCTGTGTTAGATTGTCACTTCCGTCAGTTAGCCTACCTCATGTAGGGCGCCACATGAACAGCGTGAGATTTTGCCGGTGCATATTTTCCAAGTTTTTAGATACGCAATTTCTTCGTCAAGTCATAAAAGCTCACTTCGTACGCTGTTTGGGTCAAGTTCCCCATAGATCAAGTGGGGCCTGGCGGTGCTAGTAATTACTTATCAGGACTGACGGCAGTTAATTAAAACCGCGAACCAGTCGATCAACGAGGTGGTCACGACATACGAAGATTGTGACTGTTGTGCTGAGTAATTTGGATAGGTTCCACTGTCCTTGATTTGGAACTTCGTAATCATTCATACTACTGGTAATAAACGTTATTTTAGTTAGCAGCACGTTAAAATTAATGGCCTGGCTGTATTCGCAACATCGTTAGTCTGTTTGCTGATCTTATTTTATCCAGGTTGTTGTTTCCGTCCTTTGTTCTTCGTTTTTTGGAGTATTCCTCTTTTGTTGCTTATTTGAATGGTGGCTTAAAACACAGTTTCGTCTAGTCAGGCTCATGTTCACCGTGAATTGAAAGAAAATAAACACTAAATGTGATACAGGATGTAACCGTGATTCGTTTTACCCTCCGGACACCTATGAACATACTGTAGGCGCAAGTACCGAAAGAAAGACATTTTCAGGCTTATTATTTTCTGATGAACAAATCCTATGTAGCTGACTTTCGAGAGGTTATGTGTTTGTAGACGGTTGCAATTAACCTCAAAGACACGTCATGTTAGACACCCTTATCACAGACGTTCAGGTTGTCTATTTGGTAGGGGAAGTGCAGGTTATGGCACAGATTAGCAATTCTTACGGCCTTAAAAGTACTGTGCTTCATGTCAAGTTACAGGTTTGTACAGGGACAGTTATGTTGCATCTTCTGTTGGCAATCATTTTGTGCCGGCGAAGGTGTTTTACCGGTGCAGTCG